>VZTT01070712.1:13620-42583 GCA_013400855.1 Buphagus erythrorhynchus
GTGAACAAATGAAAGGTCACTTGTGTTTAGATTTCAGCTTCTAAGAAAAGTCATTGATCAAATCAAACAGCTGCCCTATGTCTGTAATTCTTGGTTTCTCAGAGGAGAAAGATGAAAAATTATGGGGAAAAAATCTTTCATATACTGCAAAAGACGTCTGTCTTTCCACAGGTTTTGCCAGGAAGAGAGTAAATTTTCCTATGGAGATCTTTGGTACAGCCAGAGGAAACAGGGAAATCACAAACCCTAGATGCAGGATGAAGTATTCCCTTCTCCAAAAAAACCCTTCCACACAAGGAAGAGAAACATGCAAATAAAGATTTAGAAGTGTTAAGAAAAAAATTAATTAGTTCTGTATGAGTCATCTCTTGTTTCTATCAATAATGAGCTTTCTAATATACTAGTAAATTGGCTAAAGAAAATAAGTCTCAGAGGTTTTCAAGGAGATCCCCATAAGCACCTCTACATCTTTTATGGAGACAAAAGTCTTTGAGAGTAGGAAAGAAACAACAGAATCCAAAGGATGATGTTACAAGTAACTACACAAACAGGATAATTCTTGAGCTTAAGAACTATAGCCAGACTGCTTGACATTTTTGCATTAGCTTCATTTGCAGACACATATCCAGACCTTATGAAAACAAAGGGAAAAGCAAATTAATTATCCTCGAGGCCCAAAAGGAAGTGGGAAGGACAGCTGATGCATGTCTCTGTCCTAGGTTAATGTTAACAGACTGTTAAACCCTGTTTGCACAGAAATGTGATGGCATATATGCATGAAACCCAAGAAAGACTTCTGAGGAAAGATGACAGTAACTCACTTGGAAACATTTGCGCTGACCAGTAATTAAAAAATACAATTTTGCCAACACCAAAACATCAAAAGCAAACATAATTTGCCAACATCAAAAGTGAGAAAAAAGAAGTTAGGTATCTGGTTCCAAATCTTCCAAAGTCATGCAGAGCTGTGGGTTCCCCAAGGTATTGGTGTCTAGAAGCTACTGCAGAGATAACTTCTGTACACTGCAGTTAATAGGAACACCAAGCAACAAATCCCTTATAAAATCTAGCATTCAGTATTACAGATCTTTCAAGGACTGATTTTCAGGCTACATTAGTGCAGTAGGTGGTATTCTTCATCACAGCTAGAGCAAGAATCAAGAGGACGGGGTAGCTTCAGTGTTCAGACTAAGGAGATGTTTGAGATGTTCAGATTGACTTATCGCATTGAAACTAAGTTCTTGGGTCTTTATTAAAGTTCCTAAATGCTACAGATAACAGAGTAATTAACAATGTGGAGGCAATTAATTCCTTACTCATCCTTCCTTATATGTAGTTTAATATCCAGGAATTCAAAAGGCAAATGTGAGCATGTGGCACATTTTATGCTGCAAGCAGCACCTCCTTTACCTGGCCCTTTTAAATGAAACTCTATGAGGTTCTGAGGATTACAAGGCCATATCAGATAAAAGACTGAGCTCCAGAGTAGGAGTAGAAAGTAAACACAAAACGTGCCTCAGGCTGGTCTGGTGGATGACACCTCTCCCGTGTTGCTTCTTTTAAAGATGTTTGTGCTGTGAAACAAGTTTTACACAAGCATCAAATGCATGACCTAAACAGATTGTCAGCATGAACCTGCCTGGGCAGGTGAAACGAGAAAAAGATTTGATTTTTCCCTTCTTGATGTTTTCCAGGAGAGGCATGCTGCAGAGGTCCGTAGAAACAAGGAGCTCCAGGTGGAACTGTCTGGCTGAAAACAGCAATGGTGGATGTGACCCATCCCCACCATTAGTAAACTCCCCCTGCCTATATTATTATGGATCATGCGATATAAGTATGGGAAATGTATGACGTGGTTTAAAAAAAAAAAAAAGTAAAAATCAAGAACTCAATAAAAAACTTTAAGAAAAGAAACAAAAAAAATAAAAACAAAAACAATGCGGTCTCTTTGCAGAATGATTTGCTTGATGTTTAAAAAACTTGGATCTTATTTTGTAAATACTTACATTTTTGTTAAAAAATACAATTATTGCATTATGCAAGTTATTTCATAATCTTACATGTCCTGTAACAGGCTTCTGATGTTGTCTATTTCCACTCGGTTGAATTTGCTGGATCTGTTCATTTGAAGCACCTCACGTCTAATTCCATTCCCTGCGACTTCTCATTCCAACCCACCATGAGGTCAGTAGTAGTTCTATGGTGCTAGAGACCAGTCATTGCCTAATAACCTAGACTGCTTTGCCATCAATAAGCTTTCTTGAAACAGTGACTAGATCACAAGTATTGTGACTTCACACTCAGCTGTCCAAGACAAAAGGCTCTTAAAATGATTTTTCAAATGCAACTTATGATGCAGGACTCTGTACTGTGTTGTACAATTGAGGTTGAATTACCATGTAGTGTTTGTTGCTTCTGCTTTTTGAGGTAAGAGGCAACAAAACCAGCTGTGCAACAGAATGAAATCAAGCAAGATCAGTTTGAGACAAATTTAAGAGGCACATTGTAACCATCGAGCTGTGACAAATTTTGGATGATGCCAAACAGCCATACAAATGCTAATTGTAAAGTGAGCTTAATTCACCACTTGAAAATTTATTGATGGAGCAACTAATAGATAGCATCAAGTGGCTTTATCTGTAGGTGCCATGATCTATGATACTTATCTGATGCTACCACATTACATCTGTAATAGTTCAAGAGGCTACCGAATATTTCACCTGGAACCCATGAGCCAATTGTTACCTTTTTTTTTATGACACTGCTGACTTCCATCCATCATGACCTTTACTCTTCAGTGTTAGCCAACCCTACCTAGTGACAGACATCTAGGACTAAGAGGGCTGAAGCAGGAGGAATGACTAGACAGGGTGCTTGTGCCAAGTACAATATCACCAAACCTAACACATCATCCCCAAAATAGCTGCAGTTTTGAAGTTGTCCCTACCCCCCTGGAGGTTGCTGCCTGCATATTCTACTCTTCATTAGTGCTATTTTCCTGTATGTCATTGTGAGCAAGCTGTGATTAATAAAGAATTGGGGTTCTGTGAACTGAAAAAGGGCTTGTTTCTTCTCTCACTCCATTACACCTCTGGTATGTAGGGGAAATGTAAGGGGAAAACGTAATGTAGTCATGAAAGCATGGAAATGAGACTTTAACAACACCTATTAATAAAACAAGCCTATTTCTCTGCTAATATGGGACTAACCCCTGCTATGCATTTTCCAGTGCTTAGGCTGGTTGTTTTTAAAGATTACCGTATAAACTGAGCCTGTAAATGTGACTTCTAGCACCAAGTTTATTAAAAAGAACTAGCTATATACACATGCACATGCACTCCTTAATCCTGACTAAACACTGGCGGAAAAATGGAATTTGGCGAAGGAAAAGTAAAAAATGTATATCTGGCTACATACATCAATAACTACAACAAGATTCTGGGTGTTAACACACTGGTTTTCAGGGTAGAAAATATAAATTTATAAGATTTATTGAAGAACAGAATCACTTGGGTATCTGCTGAGCTACAGAGCTGAGATATAAAATTGAATCAGACTCCACTTTCAACTGGACAAGTGATAAAGCATTATCTCTAGGATTAGTAGAAAACTAATTATTTGAAGTCATCAAAGTGACATCATTTACTTGCTCTTTAAGAGAGATGGACTTTATGCTCCAAGTCTTCAACAGTCAGTTTTTTATTTTAGCAGACTACATTTTTTCAGAGCCAAGAGATGGCCTGCAGTCAAAAAGCAGCAGAAGTTGAACCTGGAGAAAGGCTGTGAGCTCAATTCTGTGTGCAGTGAACTCAATATCACAGAATGAAATGAGTACTCCAATTTCTTATGGCAGCTGGGTCTTCTTGCCTAAATTACTTGTCTTTCTCATGAAATTACCAGAAGTAAACCTGGTATAGAAGCCAAATCGCAGACATTGAGTCTGGAAGATATGAACTTCAATGTTGCCAAGCCTATAAAGTTTGTATATTGCTTTAAGTCCCAGTTAAAAAAAGGACATTACTGTAATTAAATTTAAGGTCCAGGATCTTAGCTTGAGGGCTTGTAGATTCTGCTTTCATTTCCCAATGGCAAGCCATTTACAATTTTCCCTGTTCATCAACTTAACAAATTCTGGTAGTACTTTAAGCCCTTTACCTATTTGTTTTCCTGGCTATGGTTGCTCAGAGAACAAGCCAAGAACAAATCTCTGGTGCTGAGCCAAGCATGGCAACCTGCATCACTTCCATGGGGTTCAACTCTCTCCTCTCACAAAAAAAGGGTGTCCACACCCAAAGTGCCAACTGGGATGGTCTCCAGCACACTCTCACCCCACTGCAGAACTGGGCTTTGCCTGGGAAGTGCTTCTCAACAGGTACCAAGGTTACATTAGGGAATAGAGTGAAGAAGCAGATAGTGGGAGCACAGCTGCCCCAGGTCACAAACCATGCTCTGCTCCTGCTCACTTGGCTCTTTGAACACTGGAGGGTCTACAGTTGATTTTATTAATATGTAACTATGCTTTGAAAGCCTGTTTGCAAGTACACTGCCTGTTTAATCTCTAATAGAAAAAAGAAATATCTGGAGACCTGCAGGCGTGGCCATTTCCTTCTTTTACTCCTGTTTCCTTACATTTCCTTGTATTTTGCTTCAGTACTGCCTTTCTAGCTCCTCCCTGCTTGTGCTAGCAAAAGTGTGTTGTTGCCATGGGTCTCTCTTCGTGTATAGCTACAGATAAAGAATCTTCTTGAAAAGTAATAAAATATAAGTATAAAACACCTTCTTTTTAAAGTATTACCATTTTGGTAAGACAGGGCTGTTTTAATTCAACATCAACCAGAGGGTTCAGGGCTTTTAGATCAAAAAATTTAGGCTTCTTCTTTGATTAACTGTAGATGCCCAGGTCCATGCCATGAACTGTGAGTAGCTGCTGCTGAACTGCAGATCATTTTCCATAGGCTGCCTGAAAGCTCCCACGGGATGGGAGGGAGGCTGGAGCACTGGCATTGCACTACACAGATGTTTTTGCCTTTCACTGGGCTATGTGATGGCTCAGAAGCAGGGCAGAGCTGTGCAGCACATCTAGAGAGGCACTTCTGGCCTCTGACCTCTGCAGGTCCAAGGACTGCCACTCCAGCAGTGGGCAGGGTTCCATTTCCTCTTGGTTAACTCATCACTTGAGCCAAAGCTGCCATGAGGTGAGAGCCTGAGTAATCAAACAGGAATGGCTCAAACCTGTCACAATTCTTGTGATCCTAACAAAGCCACAAAATATATGCTCGAGCCAGTTCATAGAATCCTAGAATCATTTACATTGGAAGAGACATCCAAGATATTGGGTCCTGGCATCATTAACCTGGCACTGCCAACTCCACCACTAAACCACATCCATGTGTCATGTCTACATATCTTTTAAATACCTTCAGGGATGGTGACTTCTGTTCCAATGCTTCATAACCCTGTTTGTGAAGAATTTTTTCCAAATAACAGAGTCACAGAATCATTTATGTAGGAAAAGGCCATTTGGTCCAAACTATGACTAAACACCACCATATCAACTAGACCATGGCACTAAGTCCATGTCCAGTCTTTCCTTAAACACATCCAAGGATGGTAACTCCACCACATCCCTGGGTAGCCCATTCCAATATCTACTTACCCTTTCTGTGAAGAATTCCTCCCTCATGTCCAGTCTGAACCTTCCTTTGCACAACTTTAGGCTGTTTGCTCTTGTACAGTCACTAGTTACCTGGGAGAAGAGACCAACCCTGCTACAACCTCCAAACATTTCCAAAGTCAGGAGATTTGGAGGTATGGTTTAAATCCACCACCAGTTCAGAATTTGAGGACAATGCCTTTTCTTTCCCCTTTGTTATCATGCCTCTTGTCACGTGGAGGGTTTTTTGTTGCCTTGTTTTGGAATGACTGCAAGGAAATTCTAACCCTTCTATAGCCAAATAGTAATATCTACCCATTCTCTCACTCCAGAATCCCCAAACATGTGACTGATGCACAGCAGCAGTGTACACACACTCAGAGTTGTCTGTCTGACTACCATCCAGCAGCCCTGTCAGAGAGATGGGCTCTGTCTTCAGCACAGGAAAGAGTTTTACTCCCAGCACCTAAACTATGCAGAGAAGAGAGGTACTCCTCTCTCCCAGAAGGAAACATTAGGGCAGCATGAACATCTTTCTCATCCCACTGTTGCCAGATCCCACCACATCAAATCAAACCCTCCCATCAGGTTTTGATGGAGAGAACAAGGATTGCACAGGAACAGGCAGGCCTCACATCCGTCTGGCAGCACATGCCCTATTCTGAGCATATTCCAGCAGTGGGAAGAAGAGATGTTCACTCAGCAGAAGGGATATTACCAGGGTGATATTAGCATAATTTTAGGCAACGTTCCCTGTGCCCCAGGGCTGGTGCCACAGTGATGTTGGTGCAATACTGCCATGCAGTGGTCAGAGTTTGCAAGGGGCAGCATCTCTGAATACACCAGGGATTGAGTGCAAGGATTTCCTCTGAAAAATATCCATTCCATCTGCTGCACAGTTTACACTTCATATAAACGTCTTTATATAAGGTGGCTTTGAAATCTGAAGCCTGAGTCCAGACGTTTTCAGGATTAAACTCCTCTGTAACAGGAGTGGCATGACCCTGGAGAGCTGTAAGTCCAAAGAAAGGACTGATACTTTTGTGTGGAACATGGAGCAGCCAGAATTACAATTACTGCAACACCACCATCAGAAGCACTCCTGACTATGATAATGCATTATTATGATAATAATATGCATTACTGAAACTTCAAATATGTCTAGAAAGCAACAGAGTGCAGAGCAGCCAGCTCAGAAGAAAGACTGAGATAATGATAAAAGCAATGTCTGAAGTACAGGGAAGGGCAAAAGAAGCTACGTCAGAAACCATCAGCAGATTAGAGGCTAAATGAACTGTGAAACAAATCTCACATTTGAAAAGTAGTTTTCATCTCCCAGTGAAGGAGAGAGCGTGGTCATCCTTGAAGCTGTCTCCCTTGAAAAACACTGAACTCTTTCTCCATCCCCACAATATTTAGAACTAGGGCACAGAGGAACCTAAAATCCAGCCTACATTATATATATGTGTGTATATGTGTGTATGTTATCCATAGGTCTGTGAGCAATAGGAACCAGAATATCCTTGGATTATGCCATGGATTAGGGGGTTGTCCAATGTACAGTAAAATGCTTGTGCTCTAGCCATTCATAATTCCAGTGCTATGCTGGAGCTCTGATGCCATCTGACCTTTTAGTTTTCCTCCAGGGAAATTAATGGAGATTCCTTTTTTTATTCAAAGACCACAGGAATGCATATAATTCATAATCTACTTGGGGAAACATTTGCCTGCTTCAAGTCTACAGTATAATGCCATGCTCCCCTGCTTTTGGATGGCAGTAAATAGCTGTTGGAAAATGTCTGCCTGCTGTAAGTTTGGCTTTGGTTAAATGGGTCACAGAAAAGGGAAATCTGGGCAACTCTTGAAGATGGAGACATGAAAGGCATTATCCCAGATACAGCCCAGACAAGTGTGATATAGGGAAACAGCCCAGCTACAGCTTAAATTTCTTTTAGCTATTATAGTTGAAACGGATTTTTAAACAAACTTTGAAAAATAGATTCACCCTATCAAAATATATTTTAAGTCATTAACTCTTAAAAGAGACAGCTTTCCAAGAAGTCATTTAGACAATAATTTCTACATATTCACAAAAGTTGACATATATCCCCATGTACAACTGCTTCTGACCAGAAGATGGCAATCTCTTATTATTTAATAGGCAACTACAAATGGCAAATTTTATTTTGAAGAGCCTTTCAAGCTCTACAGAATCCCGAAATCCTACTTTGTGGAGTCTGATGTTCTATATTTACCCCAAAATATGGATTTGGGTTTATATAAAACATGAAAGACAACACTTTTTTCTTGGGCAAAATTCATTGTTTTTGCTACATTTCCTTAAAAATACAGCACTGGGCAGACATTTAAAAGAAGCTAAAGGATAAGGTAGCCATATAAATAAACTGGTTCCTTAGTCTGGAGCTTAGAGGCTGATTCCTGCTCCTAGCAAGTCTGAACCAGCTCTCCTGAGTGCTGGACAGAAGCAGGAAAACATCTCTGCTCTTCAGACAGAATTCATCACCCTGAAAAAGGGTGATGTTCACAGCATAAGAAACTGGAATATCCCTTCCTGCACTGTGTTTTACACTTAGATGTTTGCACACTGTGTTTTACACTTGTAAACTTGTACACTTGTTTGCACTGTGTTTGCAAATGATGAAGAAAAATGGAGAGCTATATGAAGAGCTGCCCATGAAGAGATTGCACAGATTGCATGTTTTCCTGACACAGGTATTAGCTTGGGAGCAGCACTGGATGAGTGCACATCTTCTGCCTCCAGGGACGAGTTTGGAGGCAGCACAGCTGCTTGCTTGCAAAACAGAGTCTGTGCTCAGATTAAGTTTCTGTCAGACCCTGGATGTCCCCACGAAGGGCCAGCTCAGTCTGCCTTGTGCCATGCTCCTAGGACACCCTGCCCATGCTGGAGGAGCCTGACTCACCCAGCCTGATGCACCACCTTGGGTGCTTGTCCATGCAGGCACAGCCTGCAGCAGAGCTGTAGGGAAAGATTTCTGGGAAATACAGGGAAGGAGGAGGCTGATGGCTGCCACTGAGAGGCAGCAGCACATTGCCAGTAGCAGCCAAGCTGGGGGAGAACAAAGGTGAAGCTGGAGGATACTGCTTCTGCTCTGAATTTCCCCATCCCTGGCACCTCAGGAGGGGTCCTGTGGGAAGGTGATCCACGCATGGATGCCATGGTTTAATCCAGCAGGCAGCTAAACACGGCACAGCTGCTGGCTCATTCCCCCCCACCAGTGGGATGGAGGAGAAAACTGGGGGTAAAAAAGTAAAATTCATGAGTTGACAGTTTTATAGGACAGAAATTGAAAGATAATAATAATAATTAATAATAATAATGCTATACTAAAAAAGGGATAAAAAAAAGGGATGCACAATGAAATTGCTCACCACTCATTGACCAATGCCCAGGCAGCTCCCAGGTTTATATACTGAGCATGANAACTGGGGGTAAAAAAGTAAAATTCATGAGTTGACAGTTTTATAGGACAGAAATTGAAAGATAATAATAATAATTAATAATAATAATAATAATGCTATACTAAAAAAGGGATAAAAAAAAGGGATGCACAATGAAATTGCTCACCACTCATTGACCAATGCTCAGGCAGCTCCCAGGTTTATATACTGAGCATGATATCATAAGGTATGGAATATCCCTCTGGGCATTGGGGTCAGCTGATCCAGCTGTGTCCCCTCCCATCTCCTTGTGCCCTCCAGCCTTCTGAAAGTGGTGTGGTGTGAGAAGCTGAAAAGTCCTTGACTTAGAGAAAGCACTGCTCAGCAAAACATCAGTGTATTATCAACATTGTTCTCACCCTAAATCCAAAACACAGCCTGGTACCAGCTACTAGGAAGAAAATTACCTCTATCCCAGCTAAAACCAGGACAGCAGGGTCCCAGGGCGTCCTGAGAACTGCACTCTTTCCAGCACTGACACACTGCAGGGTGTGTGCCCTGTGCTCCCCAGCTCACAGCAGGTCATCAGCACTGGGCATTATCTGCTTGAACTCTGGCCAGCTGTTGGCTCCATATTAGAGCTGACTGTGGCAGTGATGATACTTCTGCATTTTGGAGTGCATTTTTACCCTCATGTTTTACACAATAATCAGGTGCTTGGACTGGTTTTAAAAGCAAAATTTTTTTTCTATGAAAGGATTCGTGATGGTTTTTGAAGGCACGCAGGCATCTCTGTTCTCTAGGGAGTGCACCTCCACAGCTTTGATACAGCAAGCACTTGGATGCTGAAGCACAGCTACACAGGCTCCAGCTCATCCAAAGATGTTATTGCTTACTGCTGCAAGCATGGAGCCCTGTCCCAGATTGTATGGAAAACTTGAATATTTTCTATGTTTTAATACTGGAAAAAATCCTCTCTTTTTATTTGGACCAATAAAATATATGAACTGCTTTTTCATCACCCCATTTTTCTCCTTTCTGAGAGAAATTAAGTCTTTCTTAGTTTAGAGGTGAAAAATTCCCTGCACTGAAAGGGAATTGCTCCTTTCTCAGGTACTGTAGCACAGGACCACTATGCAGTTAGATACTGTTTTGCCTGCAGTCTTCTGTGGATTCTCTAGGAAAAGAAAGAAAGGAAAGAGGTTTCTAAACTGAAGATAGGCTCTTCCCAGGGATGTGGAACACATGGATGTAACCTGTATATCTCCTTGTCTTTCCATCACATTTCAGACTATTTTCCAATAGACTTAAAGGCAGGACAAAAGCAAGAAGTCACCAAATATTCCAGCTTCCTGAAGAACTCCTGCATTTTGGAGGTCTAAAGTCCTGTGCCCAGCATAGGATGATGTGCAGGTCTGAGGGGTAAGCAAAAATTAATGAATAAAACACAAACACACCATTTTCTAAGCAGCATCTTGATTTCTGCAGGAAGGAGTATTGCACTTTCTCTCCCAGCAGTGGAAATCAACCACAAATACTTTGTTATTGAATCCTGGCATGGCAATGCCCATAAACTTAATCTTTCTTGGTTTGTCTAACATGGGAAAAAATATCTTCCTCCTTAATCTGCTCAGTGATTTATTCCTTATTTTGGTGTTAACAATGATTTATTTTCTTCTCCCTAGCCTTGTAGTAGGAGATATAGTTGGCTGAAACCACAGAAAAGCTTTTGCACAATACATATTATCTCACTAAGAAAAAGGTTTAAAATATGACTTTGCAGCTTTGCATCACTATGAGGACACTATTGTTCTCCAAATGACCACTAGGTTCACAGTGGTCTTAAAAGAAAGCAAGCAGAAATGAAACACAAAATTATCTCCATTACACTTAGGCAGACAAGAACTGGCTGAAAATAGAGGTGCAAGTAGATAGAGCTGCAGTTTTATTCAGCAGCTGGTCTTAAAGAAAGACTATACATTTGAGATACTAAAATGCCTAAAGAAGTGTCAGAGCAACTTCCATTTTCTCAGAATTAGGTAAGACTCATGAATGTTACCATCCTGATGGGTATTTCTGAGAAAAAGCCTAGAGATGGTCATAAATAAAGCAAGAGGCTTTCAGAAGACAAAATCAAGTAGATATGTGGGTGAAAACACAAATATTCATGGTAGTCATGGCACTGCGTGGGGTAGCTGCTCACATCAACAGAAGTAACCCTGTTACTAACTGCAGATATTTTAATAAATTTAAATACGAGGAATCCACTATGGCATTACAAATGCAACACTTTCCACGGGAAGGGTACCAGTCAGCTTGCTACTGGAGAAATCATTATCTACATCTCTTCATAGGTGTTGGCTATGTCTCTAAAGCCATACAATCTACAAAGCATCAATAACTCCATATGGAATCATAAATTATTTTCACGTACTTACCAAAAGCCAGCCAGATGGGTGCATGGTTCTGGTGAAAATGTCCTGCATTCAGGCAGCTGCAAACACTTGACCACTGGTAACAGATTTTAAACTGCCTCTAGAAAGTTGCTGGAAGCACAGATAATGTTCCTATAAGTGTTATTAAATCCAAGGCAACTCAAAGCAGAAATTAAAGCTGCTTTAATTTTGCCTTCTCACTCACAGTTCAGATGACTTACATGCTACCTATCTTAGGTAAGTGGGCTTCTCTCATGACCCAAGTCCCCAGACAACTGCCCTGGGTACCCTTACAAGCTGCTCATCCTCTGGGTAAGCCTGTATGTGGCACTGGGCTTCATTTGGTACAGCAATCACATGAGAATGAGAGGATGGGAATCCATTAAATTCTCGAGTGCTATTGAATATTTTGGAAAGGACACTCACCCCTTACTACAAACTGCTTAATATTTTCTGGAAAAAGAGATCTCAGAGGCCACAGTAGAGAAAAATACCTAAAGGAACTGGCAGAGAGTTTCTAAAATATATTTGAGCTTACCCCATGTTATATATTTTGTCCATCATGACATAAGATAACACAAATGCTGGTAGAAGTGTTTCATGGCAAATGCAGGTCATTCTTTGGGATTTGGAACAGGGAATAAAGTAACAAATAACAAGGTAACACATCATTTTTGGTGTTGGGACCTCATCAATTCATGTGCACTTCTTGAAACAGTGCCCTGTGGAAACCTGTTTAAGTCACACACAAGGAATTGCACAGAATCCAGTACTTGTCAAACTGAAGTTCTACTTTGTGAAGAATTAACTTTGCCTCTCAAAATCAGCTGTGGATCTGCAAAATTACTTATGGATAAGTTTATTTCCCTTTATTTCCCATCAATCACAATCTGATTTACTTAATTTACTTAAGCCAGGACCTCTTTTAAGGATTCTTAAAAGAGAATGGATAATGGGGAGACTTAGACTGGGCACTGGGAAGAACTGCTTTACCAAGAGAGTGGTGAACCATTGAAACAGACTTCACAGGAGGTGGTCAAGGCTCCAAGCTTGTCAGTGTATAAGAGGCATTTGGAAAATGCCCTTAAAAACATGCCTTAACTTTTGGTCAGCCCTGAGTGATCAGAATGAGATGATAACTGTAGGTCCCTTCCAACTGAAATTGTCTATTCTATTTTATTCTATGCTATGCTGAAATGACTGTGGCATTCTGAACATATATGGAATTTTTTAACTGGACACCACTAGTGAGCAGTGCAAATTTTTTGTTTCCATTAGCATTTAATTAGTTTAATTGTTCATGTTTTCACCCCTGAGAGAATATTGAATGAATATTTGGTGGTGAAACAATATCTTGTTTCTTCTTATTCTAAAGAAAAATGGATGGTGATATAACAGCCACAATAAATACATCCTCAAAGTAAAATCTTTTCAGTTATAAATTTAAGCTTTTGCATTTTGATTGCACTTCAAAAATCACAAAGTTTAAAATTAACTGTAAACTCCATTTAAAAAAGAGACAAAATAGTACTTAAGAGATGTTGCTGTTCATTTGATCTTTGCGTGGCTAATGAAGGATCTGATGTGAATATTCCCTTATACAAACAGAAATTTGTTCCACCATGTTAGTTAATGTAGAATCAGGCACTAAACAGGTCATTCAAAATCCCATAGTTGAAAAGTTGAGTCATTGCAAAAAGGAAACATTTAGAGTCACTTGAGTGAATAAGAAAATGCACACACCATGACCCTTCAGACAATATCCTCTTTGTTTTTTTTTTTAGATACCACAGCATAATTGTGCCTAAAATGGGAGGTACATTGTTGTTGATCTGGAACTGTGGCAATCATTCTTTCATTCATCACATGTATCCAAGCAGTACCTGTATCTGACTGCAAACAGAAATGGAAGCAGTATCAGCAAATGCAATACTGTCCTGTGACTTCGTGTGTGGCTCAGCTCAGGAACTGCATCTCTCCATTCTCTGAAGTGGATGAACTTTCTGAGTGAGCTACCTTCTTCCAACCTTCCTGTTTGCCAGGAAAAGCCCTCATGAGTTTATCAATCCTTGTTATGCTATTAATAGAATAAAACAGAAGGGTTGGTTCAAGGCATGAAAACAGTAGCAGTCTCTACATTTCAACCAAGTGCCTAAGCAGTGGCATGTGTTAAGAGCAAGCCCTTATGTGATGGATGCAGGCACTGGGCTCATGTTGGCAGCAAAAAAACTGCAGGGAGAAGTTGCCTGCTTTACCATAACTCCCAGCCACAAACCATCCTATCCTCAAAGCAGGAAGGCAGCCCACAGTCCCATGCATCCTATGTAATTCTCCCTTCATGTTAAATGCTAAACATAAAGTCAAGGACAAGCCGTATAAGTTGTAGTCAGGCAGCTGTGAGGGTAATTGCAAAAATTACCTCTATTTTCACCCACCCCAAAGAGGAGTTTCTTCAATAGCCCTTTACGAGAAAGATGTAAATAATAGAATGCTTATGCTCACTTGATTTAACTCTACATGCTCCCAGTGTTCCATCACCCAGAACATTTAAGAGAACCACAAGAAACTGCTAGGAGTAGGAGAGTTCAGTAGTGATCCCACATAATTTAGGATTAATTAAGATTCTGGAAGAATACTCCAAGTGAGCAAAGCACCATGTAGGAGCCAAAAGAGAAAAGAATCTGGTTCATCCTAGTGTTGAAAGATGACTGACCTTGGAGCAAATCCACTCATAGCTGTTATGTACCAGAGCAGGCCTGAAGTAAAGACAACAACAAATGATGCCTGGTGATGGCAGCTAAAACCAGAGTCCTAAAACATCCATCTGCTGAGCAGAGCCAAGCAAAGCATCAGCTCGTGCCTCTGATCACAGGCCACCAAGAAAGAGCAGCAGCATTCCTTGGCACATTCAGGAGGATCCCATGGCTATTTTTGACAACTACCAGGTGGTGGCCAGCCAATACATTCTGCAGATGGGCAGATGATCACAACTTGTTGCCAAAAAGCTCTGAGTGATTTACTCTCTTAGAGAGGTCCAAAGTATTTCTCAGCTCTGTCACAGGCATCTCAGCACGGGGTGAGCTGAGAAAAAGTGTCCAGCAGGTGATTTGTCACTTCAGCTTACTTCTCAGAAGATAAAGCAGAGCTTACAGTGTTCTTCCAACCAGCTCAGGGGAGCCCTCCTAGTTACCTGTACACCCAGAGGAGGATTGTGTCAAGCCCATGATGGTGTCTTTGCCACAGGTGAAGTTTGTTTCTGAACACAGACGTGCTGTTGTGCAGTGCATCTCAGGCAAACACTGCAAACATAAATCTGTCCAAATTTGGGGGGTGCTTTTACGGAGAGCTGAAGCCCCCTGGAGTAGCATGCTTCTGTCAGCAGAAAATAAATAGTGTGAATCTTATGCCAACTGAGAACATCCCTTTTTAGCATTTTCAAACAAAATGTCACGTAGGAGGATGCCAGAGAAGTAGTCAGAAAACAAAAGAAACTGCAAGCCAGGGTCTTGCAAGTCTCCAGTGAAAATGGTATTCATGTTAAATGACATAAGTGTCAAACATGAGTCATTGCTGCCATTTCTCCCTTCCCAGATGAGGGAAATGTATACTCTGTGGTCAAGGCAGAGCAGGACAGGATGATAGATATTAGGCAGTTTGACTCCACTGCAAATGAGCTGTTAGGTTTTAATAGAGGTGGCTCTCTATAATGCACACTACATTTCCATAGCACTCAATGAAGGACTGGAAACTGAGTCTTACAGCCAGTGTGAGTTTACCAACATTTCAGTGGCAGAAAGCAATACTCTTGGAAAGCTCTCCTGAACCACTGCCCGCATTTGGTAGCTGTGGTGACTAATACAAAGCTGTTGTTTTAAAAACAGCATTAGAGCAAGAAAGCTGCTTCATTTTCCTCCCTGATTGTAGGCCAAGTGCCAGCAGTGACTGACAGCTTGATCTGCCAAACAAGAAAGACAGTTTGATCTGTCAAACAAGAAGAGTTTAGGTTGGGGAGTTGTTATTTAGACATGAGAAAGGTGATGCATCTTTGGGAGTGTGTACACATAAAGCATGTCTTTTCATTTTGGGAGCATGGTCTTACATAAAAGGGGATGCTTAAACTAAGAGCAAAGTGGGCCAATCCTCAGCCATTGCTGAGCAAAGCTCCAGCAGCTCACAAATGCCAGGAATCTGGCCTATTGTCTGCCTTTCCACCCCACTTTATTGTCACTGAAGTTTGCCTTCAGTGTACCCAAGTTTAGTGTACTTCAATAACTCAGTCAACAGAGGGAAGCAGATGGCAAACATTCCCTCCCAGAAGCCTGGGGTTTCTTCTTGGCATCTTAGTGATATGAGAGGTATCACAGATGCAAACCCTCTGGCCAGCACCACTGTGCTTTGCAATCAGGTTTCCTCTCTTGTCAAGGCATCACTGATTCTTAAAAGTCAAAGTGACCTTGTTTGGTTTTGGGACTAGCAGCATACATGGTTTGAACGTTATCTCAATTCTTCAACAATTTGTCCAGAAAAAAACACCTGTTGGGAAAAACAAACTGCTAACATTGATCCTTCCCTGCTCATCTGGACACCACAAAGAATGCATATTGTTAAGGTCACACTGTGTCATCCCTTGCACGTGATGTGCAGGCTGGGTTATCTCCAAGAATAAAGGAGGAAGTTCAGGGGCCAGGAGGGAGGATTTGCTGTGGTGCCTGAAAATGCTGTAATTTTTTAGGCATGCTTGTCTATGACCCTGCAGGACTCTGACAGTTCAGTGTGCCCGATGCATTCCACTATTTTCTCATTTTTTAATAACACTTAATTCAAACTTATGAATAGTGACTATTTCACCAGACCATAACCATAACCTGTCATCTGGAATAGGCGTTTGCAGTAGTGCAATGCTTTTGCTCCGTAGAGATACCAGTACAGCTCCAGAACAGAGGAGATATTTTCTGACACTGGATTACTTACTGTAAGGGATATCTCAGTGTTCAGTGGCACTGAATTCATTATTTGTCCATTTCGACCATGTCGGACTTTATCCCGCAGGTTCCAAGGAGAAAAAACAATCTCCAGCTGCAACTGTGATTTCATCCCCCTGAAGACAGCAGGGTGAAACTTCTAATTATTACCCATGGTACCAAGTCTCTGCACAGGTTTTTTGGTTTGTTTTGGTTTTCTAAAGAAATCTTCTTTCCCTTATGCCATAAATGTTAGAACTGAGCCCTGACACAGTTGCTGGCCTCAGAGGGAGAAGAAGGAAAACCCTGGAGAATCAGCCCATTGCACCCCAACATGCAGAAAGCCACAGAGACATCAGGGCACAATACACACTATAAAGTTCTGTGCTGGAACAAAAGCACCCTCATTGCACTCTCATTCTCTTTTAAATCAACAGAGTTGTAAAAGTTATTTCTATAGGCATCTATTTTCTCTCTCTCATAAAATTGTATGAAAGCATTTCCCAAACAGCCCCGTCGCTATTGTGCAGCTGACACCCCCGCCCCGAGCGGCGCTCCTTCGCTCCCACGGGCCGTGCCACTGAATGCAGCAATCACTCGGCTGCCTCACAGCCTTCCTCCTCTTGTGAAAGCCAGAGCATAAACCAAAATTGTTCCAGAGACACTAATCTCTGTTTTCTGTGCACTCCCTAAGAGCAGACACAGCTGACCTATTTTCGTATGTCCTCCAGAAAAGTTTTCCTACCCACTCTAAGAAGACTTCATGTTTCTCTCCTTATAAAGGATTGCAAAACAAGTCCTAACAAGTCCTAATTGCCTTTTTTTTTTCCCCTGACATCATCATGTGAAGACCACTTGCCCAAGGTTATAAGGGCTCCTTGTTCATTTCTTGAATACATCCTTGCCATCACTCCAAGTTAGAGATTGGCCAATTTAAGCAACTGAGCCATGTATAGGCACAAATGCCTTGCTGGACCATCTAGTTGTTTACTAGTGCTGCACATCTGCCACTGTTCCTGGTATCAGACAGTAGAACTAGAGAGGCAACAGAAGGGAAGCAAGCAATTACTTAGGGGGAAAATAATCTATGGTATTGTTTGTGCCCAGAGAAGACTGTAGGAGCACAGCTGTGTCTGCAGAAATTCAGGATCTGGGCCACCTTGTGCAAAAGGAGTGATGTTTTATTGTCAGCTTCTCATCCAGGTAATTAGATTTGTTTCATGAACTGAGGCAATTTCAGACAGAATAAAGGTTCAGCCTTATCTGATGGCAATCCTATCTCTTGTGTCCAAGCAGCTGATACATCATGCAGGGTTGGAAAGCACCATTTCTGGCAAGTGAGGAGGATTGAGGGGACTATCCCCTCCTTTCACACACGGGCCCCCTTTCTCAGCCCTCTCCTCTTTCCACAGTCCCAACAAGTTTCCTTTCATGCTTTTAGCTCCTCCCAAAGCTGCACTCTAAATGCCAATTTTCACATCCTAGACATTTGTATTACTGCACATTCTCCACTGGGATCCCAGCCAGCACCTCGCCATGTCCCTACCATGATCCAGTGCCACAATGGCAATCTGTGCCATCTCAACAGAGTCTTCAGCTGTGCATGCTCCATGAGCACACAGAGCCCTCAAATGGGTATTTTTACTTCCTTTAAACCCATACTTAACTAGATCTGGTCCACATGAAGATCACCTATATGTGTCACCACTTATTCTTCCCTGTTGAAGGGGTCAGAGTAACAAATCAAAGACCTTCAGCCCTACTGATAAACATACACAGGATGATTTGAGACATCATAAGTGAAGCCATGCCTTCAGATAATTTATTTAAGACCTAGTACATTATGCACAAAAGACTATGTTAGAAATACAATGTTGAGGTTTGAAGTCAAACACAAAAAAACACATCTGAAGGAAGTATTAATTTTGCCTACAAAACCTGTTTCATTCCAAACACTTAGGAGACTTTGGAGTGGAAAATACAATCTTAGAGTTAAGGGTAAAGTGGGAACTGGATTTTTTTTTTCTTGCTTCCATTTCCTCAAGTGCTGTAGGAGCCTAGAAAAAGGCTTCCTAAATGTTCCCTGTGCTGAAATTCTGACGTGGGAGGTAACTCAGGCTAATGTGAAGAACTATTCACTCTCTGGGGCTTCCAGAAAATCAAGAGCAGCTGTGCTTTGAATCCAGAACTGCTGCAGAAGTCCTGAAGAAAAAAACCAACCCAGTTTGAAACACCTCTGCCACAAAGCTCAACTATTTGATTTTCAACTTTTAAGTCCCAACTTCTTACCCAGAATATAGTGCTACAGCTCCACAGTACACTGCAAATATCACCTAACTTTGGGGATAGGCAGATGAAGTAGTGTTGAGACTGAAAAGCCCTGGGGGTAGGGAGTTTATTAATAAAAGCCACCTCTTTAGAATCAGGCTTCAACATAAAAGGGGTATCAACTTTTCCCCAGTGCCCTACCCACTCGCCTGGACTCTGCTTCATTCTGTAACTTCTGTGATCTTGGAGCAAAGTCAGGCTAGGTGCTGCATAGAAGTTCAGTGTACAAAATTATCTTCATCATCTCTCCCTGTCCCACAGGATTAACAGCAGTGTTGCAGCAGTACAAATGAGTGAGGAGCAGACACTGTCGCCAAAAATTAAATCTGAGGTGGCACTAGCCCCTGGCAAAGTTTTCTCTAGCCTTTTTCAGTCAGTCAGACATAGTTGTTAAGGGAACATTTTTGGGGATGTGTCAAATGCAATCTCATAGAAATCTCCTTTCTGATAGGAGTTTTAGGTTATAAAAGTTAATGCAATGCAGATAGCTGAGTTGAACAGGCTGCTTCCCAATAGACTCTGGTATAAAAAGTATTTTATATAAAGCTTGAATCACAGCTTTCTCAGCAACTGTTTGGTACAGACTGGGTATCTATCTCATGAAAGGCAATGAAAATAGTATGGAGAGAAGGCTGCACTTCCTAGGAGAAGACCTGGCAATAAGATGGGGATTTTGAACTTTTTTTCTTTTTCTATTAAAAAGTATACAGCCAAAATGAAAGCTAAGGAATCATTTTGTTATTGCTTCCTCTTTATTTAAAAAAAGCATAAAGTCAGACTGTCTGGCTAGCACATTATGAGGATCTTGATGCAGTTACAAAAAAAAACCAAAAAAAACAAAACAAAACNTTCCCGGAAACCTGTTGTGTCACTCCTTCAGCTTTGTCCCTGGGGGCAAACCATGGGAATTCCCAGTCTTGGGCCCCTGTGGCTCTCAGCCAGCCCTGCCATTGAGGCTGTGCTTTCAGCCTGGGATGTTGCTGTGCTGCAGGGGCAGAAAATAAACCTTCAGTCTGTTTCCTGGCAGGATGAGGTCAGGTCTGAGGGGGCTGTGTGAAGAGTCCTGCAAACCCCTGTCAGCACCATGAAGAAGCAGGGAGCCTTCTTACCTCCCAGAGAGGAGAGAAAAATTAGACAAACTTTGTCTAAACCAGCAACAACTCAAAGACTTCTAGAGTCCCATAACATATTTTGCTTTAGTTTCTTTCACAGAGTGTCTTACTCATTCAGGGCTCTCACAGCTTCAAGGCTGGCTGAGGAGAGCATGTGGGATTTCAACTCTCTCCTTTGAAACAGGCACGAATTTAACAGGTGAGGGAATGACAACCATTTATCTTTACATCTACAATCACATCTCTCAGTGTGCTTGGTTAATTTGGTGCCCCAAATCCCAGAACCTATTTGTAGCCACAAGGTAGTTCAGCCCTGGCTTCATGTGGGAACTGCACCTGCCCCCTGCTCAGCCCATACTGGTTTATGTGGTGGGAAAGGCTTGTGCAGCTGGAACTGAAGGACAGAGGGACAGATCTTGGAAGTCTATTGGAAGGGTTTGCCTTCAAAAGAGCTTCTCTTTCTTCTTGCACGGCACTTACAGCACAGTGCTGATTAATGCACCTTCCCCTGCCCACACCAGCCTAGTGGATATTTGGGTTTGGCCCACAGGTATGTGCACCATTAGCATCTTTACCTATTCCAGTTCTTAAGAGGGTAAAGTTTAATCATTCTTATTCCTGCTGCTATTTTGGGGAAGAAAAAGAGTCATTCTGTCATTGCATGCTCCAGAAAACATGAAAGTCTCTAAGGAGCCCAGGCTTCCTGTTACCAATGCCTTAAACTTTGCCCCACCTTTGGGAAGCACAGGCAGCTACTGGAAGAATGTCATCCACTCTAACAATTGATTTTCTTATGTACAATAACGTCAGACCTTTTAAATAAAAGGCTGACCTGTCTCCTTCTAAAATAATTCATCTGTTTTATGGAGTGTTGTTCTGATTATATACAATTCCCACAAGAAGGGAAGTACCTTTAAAATAAGGACTATTCAGTACTAGTACAGGATTTCCTCTTGTTGTTGATAATTTCCTCCTAACAGAAGACGCAATGAATCCCAGAGAAATTCAAAGGGGCAATCTACAGACAGTTAGGCATCTACATTATACAGGGAACATTGTTCAATCACACTGATATTTTCCTGATGAAGTAAAAGACAGATATACCTGCTGTGCAGCATATAAAAGAATTCCTACAGCATATACTTCAGTTCCCTTTGCTACATTTTTAATCACTATCCAATCCCACAAACTTTCATATAACCATCCCTGAACAAATGACATATTTTCTTTTTTCATCTTTTGCTATTGAAATCCAGCCTCTGAAATGGCCTCTGCTGTTAAAGAAGGCAGGCTTGGTGACAATGAGACGATTACCCAGTCATTATCAGCCCTATCTGCAGCAGAGATATAACAAGAAAGAAGTTCTGTGTTCTCTCTACCAGATGTCCCTTGAGTTGAAATAGGCTCGACACTCACCTTCACTAGAAGGGCTCATTTTCCACTGCTCTCAGAACATGCACCTGCCCTACTCATGTAATTGTGAAGGGACCTCAAAACTACATAAATGGCTAATCCATGCTGAGAAACACCATATCAAAACCCAGGAGCTAAGTGGCAGCACTAACAGCTAGGTGGTAACTGCTGATGAAGGCTGAGGGGTTTGTGGAAGAGGCTGCCAGTCACCAGATGCTCTTATCAGTTATTTTCATGTCTCAAATTCTCTGTCAACTTGGGTCAAGCCCTCTCTCATGCTTTAAAATTCCTTGAGGTCCTTACACTTACTGTACAAATGTAATCAGTAAAACATGCTATGATGCACCCTTACAGCCACTGATTGCCCATCTAGCCCTGGTTTCTCCTTAGCCACTGGGACGACCCATTAAATGTGATGAAGACATTCACATGCATTGTTTCAGCACCTTATTGGTTTTAAATAACGTGCCTCACTCTTTGTATGTTGCTCATACTGAGAAAAATTATGAATGCTGAGTACTACCTTCCCCTCTCTAAATTCTCTACATACTGGCATGCAGCTTATTTTTCTATCTGATGTCAGGTATTTCTGTATCTTTGCCACAGGCAATGCAAACAATGCATCTCTTCACTCATCTGTTCACAGCTTCAATTTTCCTCTGATCCTACAGATCAGCCTTCCTTCCTTCTCCTGCCATTCTCTTGCAGAGCTGCTTCACCAATTTTCCTATTCCCAACATCCTTTCTTCTGTGAAAGCAGAGCAAAACAGAGAAATGCACATACCTGTTTAACCTGTTACTAATGTTTGTGCCTAGACTGTACAGCTCACCTTGGAGAAGCCACCTGGAAAGCTCCAAGCAGTCTCTTCAGTGCAGAGAGAAAAGCGTGGTCTGCAAAGTCCTCCCTGTGCTGAGGCTGCCCAAGGAGCAGGAGACATGCAGAACTGGTTCCAGCTATTCCCCCCCTTCCTTGCCAGAAGGTTGCACTGAAATGAGCAGCCTGGTAAAAGACTCTGAAAAGGTCCAAGCAATGTAATGTGGTGAGGGGGTCTCAATCAGGGCAGAATGCCCCCCTCCCCCACTTTGCTGTTCTGAGCACTTAAATAAGCCCCTCCTGCATTATACAGCTGCATTACATAATTTATTGAGATAAAAAACAGCTGGAAGGGAACCTGTGTCTAAGAACTTTTCTGGGAAGGCTTGGGCAGACTGCACACTGCAGAGGTTACATCAAGGCAGTTTGGCCCCCTCCTTCAAGGTGCATGAATAATGAGTAGAATTTGCTAGACAAAAAATTTCTTGGGACTAGGTGGAATAAGAGAGAACAACAGATAATACCCAAGCACTTCCTTAATAAAAGTCTTTACTTCAGACTCTCAAAAGACACCTTTGAGAATCTGTATCTTACAAGGCATTGGCATTTCGACATTTACGACTGCAGACACGCTACTATATTGCAAGCATGAGTCAATGCCCACATTTTCTGGCTCCAGAAGAAAGGGACTGTTCTAATTTTTATTTATAAGCAGGGCAAGAGGAGGGAGAGTCGTTCAGTTACAGGCAAAGCACACACAGACCCTGCAAGGTCAGGTAGGCTGGTTAACACATGAACGTATTCATGCCTTAGTGTACTGAGTCACAAATACCACAACCCATCTCTGCATCCTTTCATGTAAGGCCTCAGAAAAGGGCTTTGTACATAATTTTTGTTGCCTTCCAGCACAAAGCCCATGGCCTCTACATTATTCACTAGAGAATTCCAGCGCCATGTAGAGTATGTTGCAATCCAAACTGGGAGTTTCTGGCAATAAACATTTGTGAGTATGCACACAATATAAAACAGGAAGAAGGATTTCAGTTTATCTGTGTTCACTTGGGCTTATTTGTGGCTTGGGGGAGAAAAAAACAAAACAAAAAAAACCTGGCAGACTTCCCAGCACTATGCAATAGTCTAGGAGGGCTCCTGTCACCTGGGGACTCACATGCTGATGTGTGAGTGAAGAGAGCAATAGGCAGGATTCATGGGGTTTTCAGCATGATCCTAATAAACTCTGTCACGCTACTAGTGTTAAGACAGGAGCACTGAACAGAAAGTGTCTTAAGAACTACTGACAGCTTCTTTCCAAAAGCTAAAAATTGTCACTTTCATCAGCTATTCCTTTATGCCAAAGCACAGAATGGCTTTCCAGAGGTTTGTATCTGGTTTTGTGCAGCATTTACCAGCCTTTTAAATTTATTCTGCACTCCCAGACAGCTTCCTTAATATAAAGGAGGATAGTATTAGCTTATATGCACTACCACATCATCTTACATCCTACACAAAGCTTTAGCCTGGGGATTTCCAGATGGACACATTTCATCCAAAGCAATTGAAGGTGGTTGAGGGGTCATGGGATCAAGACACATATGCATTTCCTTTCTTTTCCAGCATCCCTCTGGTTAAGCTTGTGCTCCTGAATTGCTCTTTTGCAATAGGGTAAACAAGTAAATGTTTTGGACTCTGAAGATATCTATTGCCTAGAGAAGCAAGCTTATTTTGCCTTTCTTGGTTTCTCTTTCGAAACCTAGCATCCTGTAGGAAAGAAAAATAGCAGAATGTCTCAGAATTGTAGTTTTTGAGAAATAGCATCTATCATTCATATAGAAAATTTCCAAGTACAACTGCCTCTTGAGGAAAGAAGACATGTTTCACTGCTGGCAAAACAGATATACATTAAGTGATTGCTAAGATAGATTTACAAAGTTAGCAGCAGCCCTGGACTTAATTGCAATCCTGGTGTTTCAGCTTCTGGGCCATGCATTTCCTATTTGAATTACTAGTTTTTGTGAGTTGCTAGAATTCATTCATCTCTTTCTATAACAATCAGTAGATCTTTGAATCCCTAAAAATTAATATAGAATTACTGCAAAAGTTGAACTAGTACTTTTCATTAATATCTTTGTCATTGGTAATAGAAAGAGAAGACAGTGGATATAGAGACAAACACCAGCAGCGAAACTTTTATTGCACTCTGCTTCTGAAGTCCATTCAAGGGTAGGACAGTGGGACAAAAATAATTATAGGGGTCTTTCTACACAAAAGAGCCAGCTATTTAGAGGGAGGCAAAGTCATTTGAATGTCAATGAAATAACCATTAAAAGGCTGAGAAGCATTGCCATTTATTAAAAGATCTAAAGAATAGTTGCATGCACTATAGCAATCTTCTAGGTAGGAGTTGTTAATTTGCTATAAAAACCTGTTAGGGACAGGGCAGAGCGTAATTAAACAGGAGACAATACACACTGTGAAAGGAAACTGGATTTGGAATTTTACAGCCTCTTATTTCAGGTTTCTACATGAAATACTATGCTCTATAATCTCTCCATAATAACACCTATGTATTTCTTGCTCCCACAGTGTTTTGCATTTCATTTCTAGCAGTGGTCTCTACAGCCTCAGAAGGAAGGTAAAACAAGGTTATGCACTTGAATGCTCTCCCGCTCTTTCCAGCCTCACAGCAATCCTTCCAAGAAAGTCTCTCATCATCAATGCCACTCCTTAATTGGCCTGAGAGCCCCTCTTTAAACAAAGCTCTCGTCTCCCACAGGGCTGAGTTCTTTCTGCTATTCTGGCAGAGTTAAATCCAGACAAGGATGTGTCATTTACCAAAACAAGTGTACTATAAATTCAGATGTGCAGGAAAGAAGTAAAGTACTTCCAGAAATTCTGCAGGTAGGACAGACTGCATCAGGAGAAAACCTATCTGCCTGTAATCCTGTCAGATTTTTACTTCAAGCAAAGGTGTTAAGACACTGGTGGTACCACTCAGTAACAAATACAGGATCAGCCAGAGACCTGGGGTAGATTCTGCACTAATGGACTGAATGTGATCTGAACCTCACTCTAACATACAAAACTTCATTCCGGAGCTACAGGACAGAAAACAACTTTGTGAGTTAGACAGAAAAGAACTTCATATTTGTAAAGATGACCACTTTTTAAAGTTAATACAAATCACTAAGAATATTCAAGCACAATGCAGCTTTAACCTCTTCTTTAGCAGAAACCCTGGTATCTTCACTATCTGCCCACACACTGCCAGGCACATAAAAGTGATGTGCAGAAGAAATCCTGTATTTTCCTTCCCTTGACTGTTACTCCAAGGCACTGTGGTTCTTCATGTACTCTGCTAGCATAGCTACATATGCCATAATATCTGAGAAAAGAGTAAATACAAATGCCCACAGCAGGACTAAGCAGCAATTGTTTGACATCTCCTGTGACACCCACAGGCATAGAATTCTCCACTGATATATATCAGACAAGCATGTCATTTAAAATTCTTTGTTCTTTCTCCTTTATTTAGCCACAACACAGATACAAGAGCAGGCAAACCCCTTCCAGTGGAACTCACTCAATAAACCTGTTCAGATTCAGATTCTCATGAAATCAAGCAAAATATATGTACATGCACACACTCTCAGGCACACAAGAATACTGCAGAACCCTTACAAAATGAGGAGTGGTACTCAACTGCACCTAAAACGCAATAGAAACATCACCTGGTTAGGATGCATCTGTTAAGCATCAAAGCTATGCACTGAACAGGTTCCCACTCTACCATTCCTTTGGCTATTTAAATACCAGCATTAACCACTTCATCTGAAAATTTGAAGCTGACAGAGAAGAGTCTGACCTCAGATACCCAAGAATTCAGGCTAGCAGAACAATTACTCCACTGTAACTCAAAGCAGGATCTGGCCCTATGAAATGAAGATGCATGTGACCAGCTCCAGCCGGGAGATTACTGTAGGTGACAACTTTAATTCCCATAACTTCCCCAGCAACTAAACCCACCACCAATACAGCCTGCAATTTGACTTTTGCACTCTCCCCATTCCTACTGCTCCTTTTGGTGGAAGAAATAGTGTAGTGGTTCTAAGAAGTGAGTAAATATCTACTAGGAACTAGAATAAGATTGCCAAATACACCAAAGGGCTTCAGAAGAAAGAGGAATTGGGCTCTTAGATAAAGCTGGTCAAGCAGGTCCATCTGATTTGTCAACGCTTTGCTCAGAAATATAAGACTCAAATATAGTTTACAAAGGAGTAATTCTTTATAGAACATCTCAGTGTCAAAATACTAACAAAAACAGAGCTTGTAAATGCTGAGAAAAATGGTCTTGGAAAAATTAATAACAAAACTAGGCCATCGCTAACAATAATAGGTGGTATCTCTTCATAAAAAGCCAGTCTGATGTACTCAGCAAAAACATTTGAAATAAACTGTTTACAAAAGTGACTTAAATGCTCAGCAGAGATCTAAACAAGTGTTAACAAACCACTATTGTAATTTTATTTTTGGACAACTTCAGCAACTATTAAGAAAAAAAAAAACTGTTAATACAAAAATGTAGAAAACAAAAAGAAAAATCCAATGAGACAGTTTTTAGACGAACTCAGTTAAGGGGAAGCTGTACCTTTGTCCCAGTTACTAAGAACTTCAACTTTAAGGGTGGCATAACCCAGCTCAGCCAGGTTTATAGGCTTTCCCACCCTTGCTAAAGAGTCAGCTCTTAGAAGGCGCCAATCTCAGTTCCCCAGGGTCTGTACGGTTTGCTGAGCGCTGCTGACTGCGTTGGCGTCGATGGGCTCAGCACGTTGGGGGACAGCAGATGAAAGGAGCCAAACGAGAAGGGGAACGCAGACAAAGATGCCATGGAGGAGAGGAGAGGAGGAGACAGTTTGGTAGTAGACGTGACCACAGGGAGCACTGGTCCGACGCTGCCATTTGGGGGCACTCTGAGTGAGGAAGTGTCAGCGTGTGGGGCAGCAATTCTGGTCTGGTGATGTGGTTCTGTGGAAGAGGCTGTGGTACTGGTATTACCATGCCCATTTTGAGCCAGCAGCAACGGGTGAGGTATGTGAGGGTGATGTCCAAAGGCACTGCCCCAAGGAATGTGTCCAATGCCAGTGTGTGCACTGCTCGCTGCTTCCCGCTGAGAGGCGTAATTGTTGAGATGAGACACGAGTCGAACTCGCAGGGGATCAGAGGCGTCCAGACCCTCTATGATACTCAGGTATCGAGCAACTTCAGCCAGGCACTCTCGAAATCCTAGACTCCGATAGTCCATAGCCAAAGCATGAGCATCAAAATAACCTAAGAGAAAAGAACAGAGAATGAAGTCCTAAGATGTTGTTTTCTAGTCATTGTCTACAAGTAGCCTCCCCACTCCACCCTCCCCTATAAGCATATTTCACTTGGATGTGGTTAGTATTCCCAACCATAGACTAGCTGCCAAGCTTCTTTTTTTTTTTCTTCCTTTTTTGTTTAACAAGCTTTTCTTTTATATCTGTGCTGTGATGCTGCAAGTCCCAAGACCAGTCACAGACTGCCATTTTTTAAACTGGAATTGCTCACTGACACTGGAGGAAAGTATTTTTGTTCTTTCCATTAGTCTCTCTTGTGCAAGTAAAACCACAGCAGGCTGAAATTCATTAGAAACACAAGTCCTAACTTATCAGAGGAGACTTAAGCGGGCAAAATACCTTTTTCTTAAAAGTGCCTTTCAGCATTTTTAATAAATCTTTTCACCACTTATTTCACCCTGTATTTTCTTCGAGTTCTGTTCTGAACTTTCAGAAAATTAGAGAAACAAGCATTAGACATCAATAATAACTGTTTTCCAAGCTGCCAAAAGCTGATTCACTTCGCAGTGCTGACACACTGCTAGAGAGACCTGCAGTCACTCTCCTCTAGCACAACTCTCTCCTCAGAGCTAGTACTGCAAAACCTTTCAGTGCTAGTGATGCCACAAATCTTGTGAAGTAGAGAAAGTCCCTAATTCCTGATGAAACCTAAGAGAGCTGCCATTCACGTTCTGCAAGCACTGCCAATGCTCGGGAACGCGCTGCTCTCACAGCAGCCTCCCTGCAGGGCTGCTAACTCCGGCACGCACAAAACTTTACCTTTCCCCCCTGCTGTATGCAGCATTTTCAGGTGATCGACAGTCATCTGCAGAATCTCTGCTTTTTCCAGCTTGGCTGATCCCTGGGAGAGAAGGGAAGGCACGAAACGTTTTAGGCAGAGCCAGAGTCGTGACCGAGGGGTGACGCTCCCTCCCGGGAAGGGATGGGGGGAGCGCGGAGGGTCGCTGGGCGCTACCTGCTTCTCAAAGGCGCTGGGCACCAGCCTCCTCAGCTCGGACAGGCTGTTGTTGATGCGGTCGCGGCGGCGCTTCTCGATGATCTAGGGCAGAGAGCGGGGGTCAGCGGGGCCGTGCCGGGCTGCGGGGAGCCGCGGCCGGCCGGCGGGCACTCACCCCTCGGCGCCTCTTCCTGGCCAAGATCTGCGAGGTGGTGGAGGGAGACATGGAGCCCGCGGCCGAGCTCAGGTTCCTGCGGGGAGCAGCGGGACACGGGTCACCGCGGGGGGTTCGGGGGTGCCGGGGCTCCGCGGCGCGGAGGGCAGGGAGGGGGAGCGGCGCAGCCCGCCGGAGCTCACCCATTCTCGTCCGCGCTCTCCTTCTCCACCTCGACGGCCTCGTCCAGCTCCTCGCTGTCGGACGAGCTGTACTCGGGGTGCGCCCGCTTCATGGCACCGGCGGCGGGGACGGGGCCGGCGGGACGCGGGCGGCCGTCGGGGAGGCGGCGGGCGGCGGG
>VZTT01070712.1:51277-64184 GCA_013400855.1 Buphagus erythrorhynchus
GTATGTTGTTGAAAAAAACTGATTTTTTTTTTTTTTTTTTTTAATCTTCAGAGATCCCCAATGTCTTTCTGTTGTGGCTAAGAAGGTAAAAGCACCATTTAAAAAAAATCCTCAGGTTATTTTAGCCTGCCCTTAGGAAGTGAGTCAGTTTTTTATGGCAAGGCTAAGCCAGCTCATGCCATGGCTTGCAAAATGAAATGAGACCCAGAGAGAGAGAGAGAGAGGGAAGATTACCTGAGTCATGGCATTTGCTTATTAGTGCAGGCGTCAGACAGCAAGGCCAAGTCTCACAGCACCACCAAGTACCTGTGCAGGGATCAGGTTTTAGACTCAACGTTGGATCTGGTTTAGGTGCTTTTTTTTTTTTCTTTTTTTTTAACTTTTATATCTCTAGTTAAATCCTCCTGCCCATAGCCCTGGTGCTTTTCAAATGCTAAGCCCTCAGATCATGCAGGCAGCATGTAGCCTACACAGGCATCAAGCTGGAGCTGTAGGAGTTGCCAGGGTCCCACCGAGCCCTGCTGTCATGTCAGCAGCCTTGGCTGAAACCTGTCCTCCTCACCCAGTCAGTGAGCCCTGGGGCCATGCTCCTCTGGCACAAATAGCCCTTGTCCTGCTAGTCCAGAGTGACTCCCGTGTTCTCCAGTTCTGCATGCTGAGGAAAATAGCAGGGGGCTGAGAGGTGTGAGCAAGGGCAGGTGCTGTAGCTGCAGTAGGGCTTGGGGTCAGGGAACCCTGAAGGGACAATCAGAGCTGGGGCTCTTCTCATTTCACCTGGAGTGCCCCATGCCTGTGCTATGGTGGGCAGGCTCAGCAAAGGCACAGCGTGCTCAGGAGGAGGCAGCCCTAACCTCTTACGTGGAAGGGGGTTTGCCAAGCACTCACCCAGAAACACAACACAGTCTGAATCTGTGTTTGCTTCTCTGCCCCCAGGCACGAGCTGGTGAAAGCAGAGATGTGCTGGCAATGACCACAGCCAGGCTTGGTGCAAGTATGGCCTGTGCTTTCCTGTACAACTCTGGTACAGTTAAAGGAAAGTCCCAAAGAAAGAGCTATCAGTCCGCCTTGACATTGTGAGATTGCAGCTAGGCAAAAATTTCCATCCTCTGGGAAATTCCAATATTTCTATGCTTTTATTTTGCTTTCACTTGGGTTACAAAGAACTGAAATATCTCAAGTCTGTTTGGTTTGGGGTTTTCCTGTCCTTTCAGTGGGGAAAACAAGTCCTGTGTTTCGGAAACAGTGAAATGCTTCCCTGTGAGTCAGCTCAGCTTTAAAAGGCATTTCTGTGAGAGGCTCATTAATACTTGGATGTTGTCATTTATGTTATCCCCCAACCCTGTTTTTTTTAGAAACTGAACCTCCTTTCTGGGTTACCTGTCTCATGATAGCCCCTTCAGCTCAGGATACAGGACAACATTTTGCATTATTGAAGGTACAGGCTGAATGGCTGGCCCAGAGAAGTGCAGGGTAATTTTTCCTGCCATGGAAAGAAGTGTTTTACAGAGTTATTGTGCAAGGCTCCTGAGGTGGTGTCCTCATACCATCCTGCACATCCTGCTTTCTGCTCATAACTGCTCTTGCCATTTACAAACACTTCACATCCATGCAGTAGCTCCAATTGCTTTGGTAAGTAAATTGGGAAAATATTTGCAGTCTAGCTTTCAATGAGATAAGGAGCTAGAATTTGAGGAGAGGTGAGCAAGTAGCTGGTGACCCAGTCCTCTGCAGATGAGCAGGCACTCCTGGTGCTCTAGCAGGTTGGAAAGCAGAGTCTGCCTTGAAGTCAGGTTCACCCACTGTGAATGTGGAGAAGCTTAGAAAGGGCAAGACCTGCAGAATCCACCCTGCCCCATGGCCTGCTTTATTCAGGAAACTGGTGGCCAGTGAGGAAGGTGACATGTAGAAATATGGAAGGCATTCCCATGTGCATCACTAACTTCATTATTTCCATTAAATAATCCCTGACTTGGCCCCAGGTTTATATCTTTGCAAATAGTCCTCAGCAATGTCCTGTCAGATCTTCTTCCTGGTGGAAAGCATCCCTCTCCTTCAGAATGGCTACAGTATTATTGAGGGGAGCACTAGGCTTTACCATAGCACTAACAGTTGATAGAGTCTGCTGCTTTTTGCACTTGTGGTCTTCCACTCACTGTAAATATTATAATTTCTTCTTATTTATTTATTTTATAATGCAACTAACAAACTGCTCCAGACACTAACCTCCCAGAGAGATTCCTAATCAGACAGAATAGCACTGCAGGGAGTGGTGAGTGCTCTGTTCAGATATCTTTTAAGAATATGTGAGGACCACCAACATCTTTGCACAAGTAACCTGAACCAAGGGAAAAATAATCTAGCAAAGTAACTCTGTGCACTGTAGCAATTAGGAGGCTTCTTCAGAACTAAATCTAGTTAATTATTTTTTAGTTCTTGCAACTCATTATTTATACTTAGAAATTAAAAAGCTCCAACTAACAAAAAAACCCAGCCCATCAGTGAGTCATTTGCAAGTTCTCTGTTCTTTTTCCTGTTTTCTCACTGAATATGGAAAGTGGCTCATGATTTGTGTCCTGATATGCAAAGCCTATATGAGCCTGAGGGAGCTTCACTCAGACTTCATGGCCACAGTAGCCTACAATAGTCACTTTAATGGAACAGAGCTCCAGCTCTGTTCTAAAAGAGAGGCTTCTGGGTGCATTGGTCACAGTAATTGCAAAATGTTCTTTGAAGATGCCCACCCCTTCTGGAACTACAAATTTAATTAACTACCTCATTTCAACTTTCTTTTGGTGTGTGTACTGGTACAATATACTTACACACAAAAAAATTTAAAATGGTGCTTTTCATGGTCAGCAGAATTAATGAAACCTTGTTTTCTATGGGGTAATGCTCTACATCCTGATTCTGGCCCAGAATCTGTACCTGCCAGTTTGCTCCATGGTGCTGCTGCCTACATCCACAGGCTGGCACATGGGCAGGAAGCAGAAGATGCTGCAGTGGGCAGAGGGCTTGGGCATGCTGACTACCCAGATCAAATCCTCTGGCATGGTCAATGGAGGACAACCAATCTATGGCCCTTTTCTTCACCAGGCAGGATATCCATTAGTTTGAATCTGCCATTCATCAAAGGTGGTGGGTGGTAGCCAACAGGCTTCAACATTATTGAGTTTGGTATGTCTGATCAATAAATACATATACAGCAAAGCAGATAAATGAGATGGTTGCTGAAACTTGGTTGCCAAAGAAACTTAATTTTAAAAAGCACCTATTTTGAGTACTAAAAGATTTCCCTGTGGAGGAAGATATTATTTCAATCCTTAGAGGTAGTAGCAGAAATGATATTGCTGTAGATTATAATGGTATAAATAAACAAAATGCAGGGTTTTCTGGAAGAGTCTATATCTTTTGATATAAGGTTTGTGTATCCAGTTTACCCACTTTTACAGTTATATTGCCTGCTCTAGTAAAAGGTACTCCCTTTTTTTTTTTCCCAAACTTTTCCTCACTTAAGGATTTGGAAAATTCTTAGATACTGAAGTGTTGGGCCTCAGAGTAAGTACACAGATGAGATAGTTAATCAGTCACTCACAGATTGTTTCTGAGATAGGAGAGCTTTCATACTCTCTCTTGGAGAGTTCTCAGGTTTGTGATGGCTGAAAATGGGGGGAAAATGGTTTCAGTACTGCATTTACAACTACAGGAATGTAGAGTCCACCTTTAACTTGAAAATATTTGCATAAAGCATTCAGGTATTATAAAGGAAACTGATTACTTTATACCAGCTGGATTACAGCAAGCCAATATTGACTTCAGGTTTTGGTTGTCAGCAAGATTTATTTTACTCAAAGTAAATATTGACTGTGGCACTGCCAAGGCCGGTATTTACTTTGGAGGAATATCAATCTTGTGGCTCAAAACTGGAAGTCAATATCATCATTGTTACACTTTCTCATAAGTAGTAGGGAGGAGGGGCTTTGGCTAATGGGAAACATATATATATATATATACATAATTTAAGATGTAGTGAAGAAAAGAAAAAATGGGAAGATGATAACTACCTTGAACCAGTAAAAGACAGAAGATGCTGGAAGGAACCACACAATCAGAATATTATAATTCCCAGGGACATCCTTCCTGCAGACACTGGTTGTTGACCTCTTGAAAAGTAAACAGCAAGAAATGTAAGTGGTAGCTGCCATCAGAAATAGTATAATAAATGGAACAAGAATTTCTGTTCCCAGCCTCCTTTGAACTGTCAGTTGATTTTGTCTTAATACCCTGTAAGCCCTACAAAATACAACACTCCTGCTCTGTCGTGGGATAAGTTTAGAAAGCCATTGAAATTATGCTTATTGGAGTCTGTGTCTTCTGCCTTCGTAAAGAAAAACAGCATCTAAAGTTCAGCCAAGAGGAAGACAAGGAGTCTGTTTGGATTTGAGGCCACTAACATGGAAAATGCTCTATGTTGCTTTTCACTCTGTTGATGAAACTGTGGAGGAGAACTTTAAATCCATAACTGTTATGTTATCCATGAAATCTCTTGGCACATGCACACCCACTGTGTTCTTTGATACAACAGTGCTTTCCTAGTTTTCCAAGTTTCCTAGTTTCCTAGTTAAGTACTACAAGAATATAAAAATAGCCATTTTCCTGTTAATGTCAGAGATAGTCTATTAATTACAGAGACAGACAAACAGTCCTCAGGATTCCATGGGGCTGGAAGAGCTGGAGTGCTCTCCAGCACAGAGCTTAGGTGTAGCAGTGTGCAGAAGTACTAACAGGTAACCCCTGCTGTGAAAGCCAGAACAAGTCTACCAAGGACTGTGGCTGGTTTCCCAGAGGCCTCGTTCATACCACCACACTGCTGCTGGTAGAGGATGACTTTGATGCAGACCAGCTAAAATATACTTTCTCAGCTAAGAAGCTCATGGACTCACTCCTAGCCAGGGCGAGTTTGCAGCTGCTGGAGCTGAGACCTTCCTGACCTAGAGCTCAGCACCCTCTAAACGTTAATAGAGACAGAATTTGGTCTGTGGAAATCCAGCCTCGACATGGACACATCTGCCAAGTGGTGCCAAAGACTCCCTGTCAAGAGTATGTACCAGTACAGAAAAGCTGCATGGCACTGAACTGCTTCTCACTTGCCAGCTGCATTGAGAGGCACAAGTGGCAGTCACTTCCCAAGCTAAAAAACGTGACAGGAGTCAGGTCCCTGCAGCAGGCCATTCGCTCTCTCAGGAAAATCCTCAGCTGGTGGCTCACAGCTGGATTTGCCATCATACAAACAAACACACAGCTATAATGTTTGCCTTTCAAAAGATCTACGGACTTAACAGCTGCTGTGGCAATTGCTGTGAAGATCCGAGCTGAGCTTGTTAGAAACACCAGCCTCCCTGCTTCATGTGTTATTTCCATGTTGCAGCCCTCTACAGTGTAGGCATCAGAGCTGAGAACACTCACATTGACTTTCCTGTGCCTGTCCACTCCCTCTGCTTAGCTGTGCTTATGGGAATTGCCAAACATCCAACCTTGGTGAGTTCCCATCTAGAAGCTTTTCTAGGGCCAGTCCTGTGCATGAGCAATGACAGCTCTTCAGAGAGCTTTCAGGACACTCAGCATAGAGGAGTTACCCAAGTCATCCAATAGCAATGGTAGCTTAGGTCACTTACAGTAAGTGACTCCCTATATGTTTGAAATCAATAAATGTCAGCCTGCTGTGAAATGACTTAATGATGTTAAGTTGGTGGATGTTAACAAGATGATATTGGTGTAAAGTGATCATCTATTGCCTTTAGCCAGGTACCACAACTGCTATTTTATTAATTTTTCTTCTTCCTGTATTTTATGGTTTTGTTTAGAAGACTGAAGAAACTTTGGCTATGGAATTTTACATTTTTGAAGTAAATAGATGTGAGTTTTGTCCCTCAATTCACATGAAAATAATTCATTCCTGACTCATGCAAATGCTAAGAGAAACACAATGGGCTTGGAATAAGATACTTCCTCTGCATGACTGCCTCAGAATATTGTAGGAGAGAACTCGAGAAAGTAATGAGCAGCAGTCATTTCATATGGCATCCACAAGACATAGGGTTGTTCAGTTGCCACACAGAGGCATGAAACTGTCACATACTAAAAGTTCATCTGAAAGCAGCTTGTCTTGTGAAAGCATTTGCTCCCATAGTGGTAAGAGGCTGAGTTTTGGCTCAGGTACTTGCTTTTGTGCGTTTGTGTTTGTCTTGATTTGCTATAACTTTTATGCATCTCACTTTTTTTTTACGTGACCTCCTTTCTTTCATAGTAAGTTGCTGTTTCCAAGGGTGGGGCACATCCAACCCCTTCCCACATGTCAGGCCTTCAGCTTCAGTCGTAAAATAAGCGTGGGTTCTCCCAGTGGGCTGATGTGAGCAGCAACCAGGCTGTAATTGGGTCTCTCAGGAAGGTTTAACATGAAGAGGAGATGAAGTTTGTGGCTTTGACCAAGGCAAGAAGCCAAGGGAGGAAATAAAGGGGGACCCAGGAGGTGCTCTCCTTCACTCTCACCTCCCATGTCAAGAACGGCATAATGATGCGTTTTGGAAGAGATATTTATTTCTGTTCCTGCCCTTCAAAATTATTTAATTCCCTACATTTGTGTAGTTTCTTTGGTTTCTTTGGCTTTAGTGAAATTCCTTCCCTTGCTAAGATTCATAATATTTTTTATAACTGGCCATGCAAGTGGTCTGGAATACTGTCGGCCTCTTTGGGAAATAATTACTGTTTGTGTGGTCTAATAAATGGTCCCAGAGGGTTCAACATGAAATAGCAAGGCTCTACAGGAAAGAAAACTATGTGGAAAATCGTGCAGCCTCACTAATCTGCAAGGAACAAAAGTTGTACCCTGGGGTAAGAACCAGTAGCGACTCACTTAATTGCTACCATGTCAGCGTGTGAAACTACTACCTCTGCACAAGCTAATGCAAACCTGATGCGGTCAGATTTCTGATTGAGACCAGCTAAATATCACTTCAAACAAGCAGATAATCCCCAACAGATCTGCAGGGCAGCCAGGGCTGTTTGTTATCTGAGCCTGGTGAGGCGGCCAGAGAGGAGGACATGGACAGCCCAGAGCGGTCACCTTTAACGTGTAATGGGTATAAATAGTGGCCACTGCCTCTGAATCCGTGTCCCTCCCTCACCCACCTCACTTATCCTTCCCATGGAGAGGAAATTCAGCCAGAGGGTGATGAGAGCAGAAGGTGAAGCCCCTTTGATTAGACCACAAATGACCATCAGCATTTCAGTCCTGTTTCCTTCCTTCCCTTAAGGTGTGCTTGAATGAGGGCACTTGGTCTCCCAAGTCCAGTAATCTCCACTGTGACCATATAAAGCGTAAATGCAAATGCAGGGGAGGAGGCCACATGCTGATCTGCTGCCCCGGATTTGGGATGAGAAAGTCATAACTCAAAATCCTGTTTTGTCCCAGCTGCACCAACCCCAGTCAGCCTGCCTAGAGGCAATGATGCTGTGATTGACTTGATGCCTGTGTCCACTTCACCATGAGACAACATTCCCATGGTGGCCCTTCTGCAGACCTCTGCCCCAGACCAGGCTATGTGATGGCCTCACACTCCTTGGTTTGGATTGTGAGAGCAGCTCATGAGCTGCCCCAAGAGCTAAGTCCTGCTCCCAGTGCTCTGCCTGCAGTCCCAGACCTTTGTGCCCAGACGTGCTTACACTGTCCAGCCCTGCAGTTCCTGGCCAGGCACACAGGAAGGCTGCAATAAAGCCAGGAATAAAGCCATTGCCAGAAAGACCTCCTGTCAGTCCTGCACTGCCCTAATCACTAGACTGCACTTCTGTTGCTTCACCCGTTACACAAGATTTCTTCTTTTATGGTATCTTTAACAGGACACTCTCCAGTTTCCAGTGGATTTTGGATATGGTAAACAAAAAGGCTGCTCTTTGTTTCTTTTAGGTGTATGTGAACACTTTCAGATACAAATTCCTGTAGTCTTGTCTTTGAAAGGAATCAAAATTCAGAAGTGTGTAAAGTTTTCTTATAATGCTTTCGATGCTCCTGTAAATCTTTCCTCTTTTAATTAAAGCCACAGGAAAGTGAATATGACAGTGATGCAGTATCTGCCATGTCATGCCCTGCAGTTACTGAAGAATAGCTCTCATGGATGCTTGGTGGTGCACCAGGCACCTTTTGGCAGAGGTGTCCTCATTCATCACCAGCAGAGATGCTATGGAGACACTGGGTAGGTTCACCAGGGAGAGGCAGTGCCAAGGCATTGCCCAACTGTGCATTCTGCATACACCATTGTGTTTTAAAGAGAACTATTATTGTTTTAGTTGAAAATACTGAAACATTTCATTACTAGCTCTCATACAAGGAAACTATTTTTGAAAGAAGTACTGGGCAGATTGTTAGGAGGAAGGCAGCAATGAAAGAGGAGAGAGCATCTATCTGAGACTGTTCAGAGGACCGTTAAGTAGCTTAGAGCAACAGCACCTAGCTTCTTTTTCAGGTCCCTCAGGCTCCTGACTCTGCATCCAAAACATGACCCCTTGTTTGGGTGGCACGTAGAGACAGGAGAAGAGGGACATTTATCTTCTATGACCAGACAATACCTTGAACAACTTGTAGGAAGATAGGTGTTGAGGACCACAGGCCATTGTGCTGTTGCCAGTAGAAGATCTGGCTCACACCTACAGCTACACTGTAATAGCCTTTGGAGGTTGAGAGGGGTTAAACAGCTCATGGAGTGTGCAGTTTCAGATGTCATAGAATCACAGAATCAGGGAATCACAGAATGATTTTGGTTGGAAGAGACCTTAAAGATCATCCTCATCTTCTCATACTTTCATCCTCACTGCCACAGACACGGACCTTTTCACTAGACCAGGTTTCTCAAATCTCCATCCAATCTGGCCTTGAACACTTCCAGAGGTGGGGCATCCACAACTTCTCTGGACAACCTGTTCTGGTGCCTCACCATCCTTAATAAGCTGTTTCATTGGTAACCTCCTCCCCACCACACACTTTCCTCATCAGCAGCCCACCAGCTCTGACAGACACTGTCCCATTTCTGCCCATCCAGGAAACAATATGATGCTTTGAAACCTTATAATGCACACTCACTAACCTCACTCACCCAGCGAGCTGGTGCCGACAACAGAGTTGACATCAAAGGGCAGAATCCCCTGATTTGCACTGCCTGGCCATAAATTAACTGAACTCTACCCCCAGCACCCCATCCCTATGACCTCTGAGGTGCTATATTTACCAGGGCACTCTGTGTGCTAAGGCAATGTGGAAATCGGGTTAGTCATACTTTCCTGGAAGTGTGATCTTGCCCTGCTTGGCTGCAACCTGTGAGCTTCCCTAGCACCACAAGCACTTTCAAAACTGAATGCTTTTCCAGTGGAAAGTCTTCCTGCTCTATTGTGAAGCAGTGCTGAAATGATTTGCATTGGGAGCCAGCAGGAATTCAGGTTGAAAAAAAAAAGAAAAGAAAGGGGTGTGCTGAGGTGGCCATATCAATGTGTTTCACACGGAGGTTTGCTTTCAGCTCAGAAAGGGATCAGTGGTTATGTGAGATAGGAGAGTCCTGCAGAGAAGTCACAGTTGTGGATTGTTCCCTAGCTGAACTACTGCATCTCTCACGAAACCAAGAGGAGCCTCAACACAAAATGCAATTGTCAACCCTTAACATGTTGTGAGAATGAAAAGAGAAATTATATTGCAAGCAGGTAGTAAACAAGGAGAAAATTTACATGTTCAAAGTAAATGAAGAGCCAGAATCTCATCCAGACACACTAAATTCAACTTATCTGAAGGACAACATCGTGCTATTTCTTGATATTCCAGTTGGGTGCATCTTCTCTGAAGTTAAAAGGGTTGTAGGGCTCCTGACACTAAGTAGACTCCAAACTGAATTCACAGAAATGTTGGCAACTTCATAATCTAGGAAAAGTTCACAACTCTTTATTTAACAGCAATTTTATTTTAATTATGTTTTAGAATAAATTAACTACAACATCAAAATAAACTGAAGCACTTCTCTCCAAAATCCCATTTGGGCAAGAGTTCTGCTTTGAGGAGCTGTTGTTACACAAAGGCTCCACGGAAACCTTCTGGTGGCCAGAGTTTCTGGATTTACACTGATTCAGTCCTGATAGCACTGGAATTTCAAAGGTGAGATATTTGTGCTGTAAGCCTTGATCATCCTTGCAGAACTGCAAATGGACCCTGTGTTGCCTCCTGCCCTGCCATGCTGCATCAGCACCTTCTCACCCAAAGGCCAAGACCTGTCAAGATGGCTGAGACTCAAATGCATCTGTAGCTCTGATTTCCCACCTTGTTTAATGGTTACCTCTCATAAAAGCCATGAAAAAGGCTCATAAAGCCATGAAGAATTTTCAGACTATAAAACCTGCACAGTGTAAAAGCCTCTGTTTTTTCATTGTCTTTGTTGTTTTGTACATTTTGTACAACAAAATGTCTCATGCAATAATCTAGCAGATTCTTCTAAAGAAATAATTTCTCTCTTTTTCAAGACAATAAACTGCTTAGCAGCATCTGCATGGAGGTGGAAGCAATCCCTCTCTGCCCTGCACCCCCTTACAGGGGTGCACTGATCACCAGCATAGCATAGGTTACCTCTGGGTGACAGTAGCAGGGACCAGAATCAGTGAGGTGTTTAGCAAGTGAGTGGAGACAAACCCCAAATTAATCAACAAGCTGGAGAAGCATGTCCTTTCCTTCCAATCAAGGCTTTTGAGTAACTGAACAAGATTTTCTAGTCCTAGAGGGTCATCTTGAAGGAGTAATATCTTCACACCTGGGAGTCCAAGGCTGAGCTAGGGGACTGCAACAAGAAGCTGTCTATGTGCAGGAAGAAGGATCTTCACACAGTTAGTGCTAGGGATGAGGCTGGCAAGAGTGGGGCAACTGCTCCCCAGTGCTCTCCCACATGTCGTGTCAGCTTCACCAGAAAGTTGGGTTGATGTCCTCCAGCAAGGTTAGGCCCGAAAAAATGACAAGATCAAGCAGAGATTTGGTCAGTGAGAGCACAGCTGTGCCCATGGCAGATACTGCAGATTAAAGATAGAAAAGTAGGGGACACTGCCCCACACATCTTTCCAACTCTCATGAGTGTAATAGAATATGAATATCAAAATGACATGAATCTGGGGTCTGCTGTCTTCCAACAACTTTTGGAACAATCCTTACACTCTTTACAAAAGTGAACAAACTATAAACCACCATGACATTGAGTGTGTATTGTATATTTACTCTATAAGACAGCACTGCAAAGAACTCTGGACAGGTAGTAAGAAACCCTGGGGGGATGAGGCTTGCAAGCAGTCAGGGCTCAAAGATCCCCTTACACTGAGTAACACAGACATCTCTTACAGAAGGAGACATAAAGATCTGTCCATCTTCATGTGTCTTTCCCTGACCTTGGCTGGCCTGTGAGCAAGGGGACTAAGAAAAAGATGCACTGGAGAGGACATTTCCCTCACAGAGTCAGCCAGGCTCTGCCTTGAGATTTAATTTCCTGTGAACCAAAGCAGTGTCAGAGCCTGTCAGGTGGCAGGTTGTCTGTGAACTGGGAGTAGCAAACCCCTGTCACAAAGCTCTGGGCTTATTCTACCTGAACTCTGTCTGTACTCTTAAATAAACAGACTGGGGCTCATGAGGCCAAGGGCCACAACACAGCTTATATACACACAGCTGAACTTTCTTTCCCCTCAAAAGAGAGTGGCCTTATCCCTTCTGCATTTTGAAGACTGGACTAAAACCATGCTGGAGAGCAACCAGAAAACCTGGTTAATAATGGAAGACTGGCCAAGCCCAGCCAGCCAGTCTGGAATCCTGGTGCCAAAGGACACCCTGCTGTGAACCAGGTTCCCAAGGCTGATCTGGCTGCAGCTGATACAGCAGAAGCAGTTGCCATTCAAAATGTTCATCACCCCTCCATCCCACACACCTCAGCAATTCTGCTACCACAGCTGAGGGAATTACTTATCCAGGCCAGGTCAGCCAAGCTGGATGAGTTTGAATGGTTTTGGTAGAAAGTTCTTTGAGGATCTGGGTCAGTCAGAGAACAGAAATTAAGGACTGATTTGGCTAACAGCAATGATGTCTATAAAGGTGAAATGACCTGAAGCCAGGGAAGTTTCCCTCTGGTTGATGTGCAGGCAGAGGATGTGTAGTGGCCTTTGTGTACCCTTCATGCTGAGCACGGCTTGTTTCAGTCTGCAGCTCACTGTGACAAAATGTGACAGTGCCAGGGGTCTGCCTTTGCTGGGAAAATTTTACCAGTGGAGAGGGTAAGCCTCCGGTCCAGTCTATAAATGCCTGGGAAAAGCAGGAGAAAAATGTCTCTGGTTTTTATATGGCAGCAACCTCACAGCATACATTACAACTCACAGAATACCTGTACATCTTTCCCGGTTTTGGACAACTTCATGGGCTTGGCCAAAGCCTCTCCCTGCTTGCTGCCAGTCGCTCTGGTTTTCAGCCAAGCTGCACAGATCAGCCTCACAGTAAGTCCCTGAGACTTCAAGTGCAGTAAATGTAGGTCAGATCCTGCCCTGTAGCTGGAGGCAAGCTGCCCTCTGGATCTGTGGAGTCTGTGGAGCCCCAGCTCCTATGTCAGGCATTGTCTCACCCTTTGGCTTGAGTTTTATTTGTGAGAATTACCCTGGAGGCTGAGAAATCAGAAATGGACTGGCCAGTGTTTTTGAGTAGAGTTGGGCAGAGAAGGGATTATGCAAAGCAGGAGACACTAGAAAATAAAATAAAAATACTGTACTGAAAAGTTGGTTGCATAATAAAAATAACATTTTTTTTTTTTTTTTTTTTATCTGGTCTGGGGATGGGATCCGTTATGGTCATTTTTTACCCTCT
>VZTT01070712.1:64208-80199 GCA_013400855.1 Buphagus erythrorhynchus
TTTTTTTTTTTTTTTTTTTCATCTGGTCTGTGGATAGGAGCCGTTATGGTCATTTTTTGACCTCTGCTCAACCAGCCCTCGGGGAGATGTGCAAATACAGGCGATTAAAGGGAGACAAGGAGGCTCTTCCTTCCCCGGCAGAGCACATCACCGCAGAGGGCTGCTCTTGTGGGCGATGGGAGGGTGGCTGGATGGATGGCTGGATGGCTGGATGGCTGGATGGATGGATGGATGGATGGATGGATGGATGGATGGATGGCGAGCAGGGCGGGGGCAGAGGGTGGGTGGCTGTCGATGCCGAGGTGCGATGGCCCCACAGCAGCCCAGGCATTGTGAGCGGCAGGGCGAGCCGGCGCTTTGGTGCCAGCCAAGAAAACAAATGCCTTCCCGCTGTCTCCTGGAAATGCTTCCACCGCTCCTGCTGAGCGCGTTCATTTCAAAGCCCGCTGACTTTTTGCCCTTTCTAACAGAGCTTAAAATGTTTCAGTTTTCCAGGCTCCCCCCGCCCCGGCCCTGGGCTCTAATGCCGCAGGTTCGTGGGATGCCAGGGGTGTGTATGGCCGACCAAAAGGATTAGGGCGGTTGGTATCCGAGGGGGACGGTGCTCTTAAGATTCTTCCCCACAGTGGCAGCGAAACGCTATAAACCTGCAAATCTTCAAAAGTATCGGTTAAAGCCAGCAAAATCCCGTCTGGAGCCTGGCCGCTGCTGCCATGCCGCCTTTCCCAGCCCGGCGTCTCCCCCTTTTCCCGGGGTTGCCGGGCTGCCGGTGCCGCCGGGAGCGGCTCCCCCGCGGGCGCTGCCCCGGGCCCGGCCCGCAGCTGCCTTCCCTTCCCTTCCCTTCCCTTCCCTTCCCTTCCTCCGTCCCTTCCTTCCCTTCCCTCCCTCCCTCCCGGCCGCCCTCCGCCGCCGGCCGTGTGTGTGTTTAGGAGGTGCCGTTTCCCACAGCTCTGATCTAATGCAGCTGTAATTCAATCTCCGTGTGACCGGCACTCCGCCGGCGCTCTCCCACCCGCCGGCAGGCTCCTCTCTCCCAGGCTGTGTGTGTGTGTTACACATTTACACTGTCAATCTGCCGGGCTCCCCTCAAACAACCCCTCTGTGTAGATTTACAATGTCAATCAGGCGGGCCGCGGGGGCTGTCGGCGGCCAGCGCTCCCCCCGCCGCCTGCGCTGCCCCCGCAGCCCGGTCACCCTATACCTGCCACTCAGCCCCGGCAAAAGGACTTTTGTTTAATGGCATTTGTGTGCGGCCACAAAGAGCAAAGGCAGCTGAGGCAGATAAGGCTGAGAACCTGAAACAGATGTAAAAGAGATCAGATCGGGTTTTCTGCGGATCCTCAGCTCCTGTAGAGGTTTATGACCCCTTTTAACCCCATTTTAAATAGGTTAAACCGGGCTTGTTTTATACGGACGAAACGAGACCGGAGCTCGTATAGAAATTTACCCAGAGGAACGGATCAGCCCCGCAGTTTTGCTCCATTCCTTATCACTAAGCCAACCCCTTCGGCCACTGCATTGCTCATCGTTTGAAAACTTTACTGTGATCTCACTATAACTCACATCCCCAGAAGGATCACAAAGCTGCCAGTTGACCTTTAGCCCCTGAAGAGTCCTAATTTTGGGTTGGCAACTTCCAGCTCAACAAGCGAGGCAAGGCAGGCGGACAATAGCGGCGGCTGAGGATGGGGAGCACGGCACAACAATAAGCTGTCCTTGGAAGCGCTGGGCTGCGATTGTCATCCCAGACACAATCATGGGAGACTCGGCTGAGATCGCTTTCTTTTGGCAGACAGCTTTGAACTCTGCTCTTCCCTTCCTGTTTCTCTGTTAATTATAAGTTTCTGCTTCTTCCCAATGACAGATGAATCCTCCAGGGGTGAGAAAAACCAAAGGGACAAATTCTGCTCAGTTGGGGCTGCTGAGCCTCCACTGGCTCACATCCACTTACTCCAGATTTACACTACAGGGCCTGACCTGAGAGGAGAATACAGCTTTGTAGGACAGCCAGTGGTTTGTACAAAATGCACAAACCAGTCTTCCTTGGAGAGGGCTTGGCAAAGCACCCTGACACTCACTACAGATAGCAGTGAAGCTTTAAAGCTCACTTGCTGCTGCAGAACTGCCCTCTTCCTCTTCTCACAGGCACCAACAGCACCACTTTCTAGAACATCCTGGGAGTCATTTCTTGAGGGCTCCTGCACCACCCAATGGAAGTTGTGGCAGCTCTACAGCCCCTTTACAGCTCCAATATCATTGCCTTTACCTGTGAGGTGACATCATGATTTTTTTTTTAAACAGAAGTGTCACTGATACCAGGACAGTTTTTTTGCATAAGTTTTTTTTGCAAAAATGATTTTCCCACTGTTCTCCTAAAATGGAGACTAACAACAAGGCAGCCCTAGAAACACTACCATAAGAAGAACCATGTCAATTATTTCAATTTCACGGGTATTACTGACTCATCACAATTTTCTATCACTCTGAGCTTTTGCAGCCAGCTGTAAGAGGTGGAACATATTTCATTTTTGTCATGCAGGGGTTCTTCTGAGATCCTGCATTTTCTCTGGTTGGGGTTGAAGGTAAAAGGGGGAAGTTCCCTAACAGCAACACAAAGAGTGTTCCAACTTGTGGCTGTGCCTCCACTCTCCCACGCATGCACCTGTGTCCCCAAGCCTCTAACAACAGCATCAGAACCAAAAACAGCTTTGCTTTGCTCAAAGGAAAATAAGAAATGTGACCATCTGGCCTGGGAGGGAATGAGAGAAAACTTCTAACTAGAGTTCATGTCTCAAACCAGTATTCATCAGGCACAAGCTTACAGAAAAGGGCTCCTGACAAGAAGAAAAACCACACAGATAAAAAAAACAGACGTCATAAAATATAAAGCAGGCCTCTACATTTTCCCACTTTTGGGGCAAGTATTCTCTGCTGAACTCTTACCCAGCCCCCAACTCACACCCATGCAAATGACCACAGATGTCAGGTCTTTTCCCCCACAATTTACACATACATGAGAAAATACAATTTGCAGCAAGGGGGCAGAAAATGAAGTGTTTGCCACAGCTGCTGGTGCGGAGGGTTCATGTCCATCAGCAAACACCCCGGGCTGGGGAGAGGATGCTCCACACGTGGGCAGCTGCCCCCGGAGAGGCAGCGTGCTCACCTCAAAGCCTTGTGTCTGGCAGATGCCCCAGGGGCCGGGGCTCAGACCAAATCCCAGCCTGTCCCATCCCGGTGCTGCTGGAGGAGATGAAGTTCCTCTGCCTTTGGGCAGACAACATCTCAGGGCCAAGGGCAAGAGGGTACAAGGCTTCTTGCTTCTTCAGCAGGAGGCCAGGTAGAGTTCAGCCTAACTTCCTACCCTTGCCATCTCTGCCTCAGCCTGCAAATTAACTCCACCACCCTAAACCCACAAACTGAAAAAAAAGAGTTGGTTTTATTTAAAGGTAACATAGAAAGCCTATAAAAAGGTTAAAAGCTCCATATAATTATTTTATTTTATTTTATTTTATTTTATTTTCAGTCCCATGGTATTAATTAAAAAAACTGCCCAGCCTGAGAATTCGATTCCTTCTACCTGATATGGGGACGCAAAGGAATCTCTCTTGAGAAAGGTCTTCAGAGTCCTTAATCACCATTTAGGGGCCCTGGTCTTTGAAGGGCCATAGAGGAACAAAGTGGTTTGGGGATTAGTGAATGGCTTTTATTTCTTCCCTAATGATGAGCAAAGTGCAACGAATGCCTAGGGCAGATGATAAATTGAGGCAGAAAATGTTGCACGAGTGCCTTTTGCTAAGCTAGAGGATCAGTGTCAACAATATAAAAAAATGCCTCTGTTTGCTCATAAGAAATAATGTTTGAATCGTTAAACAGTCGAGACAGGATTGGCCATATTTAACTGCCTGGTACCTGCAGCCCCTCTGCAAACAGCCCCTTTGAAGTGACTTCAAAGGGTCTGTGCACATAAGGAGAGGCTGCAGTATCAGTCACTCTGCTGGGTACTCGTGGGACTGCGGAGCAGAGCACAACAGAGCAGAGCTGACACTGCCCGACAGCCTCATTCAGCCTTGGGAGTGAAAAGGAAGGCCATCCAAGAGCCCTTGAAAATATTTTACTCCAAAGAAGAGAAAGAAAAAAAACAGCATGTTCCCTTTGACACTGTCCCGCAACCCACTTTGAGCTGGGGTTTCCTTCAGTCATGAGAAAAAAAAAAAAATAAAAAAAAAATGAAAAGCCAAACAACAAAAACTTAATTCTAGGGGGGAAAGAAATAAATATAGTCATAATACTGTGTAGCATGTTTCTGTGGTGAGGGTGAGGAATCCAGGATGGAACCAATGTCCCCAGAAGTCACTAGAGACACTCCTTGGTTTTGAGGAGTGCCAAGTCAGGCTTAAGTCAAAGTTAGCAGGGAGCACAAGCCAGAAAGCTCTGCTGGCAAAAGGGGTGCAGAAGCTGACTTAACAGAAAACAACCAAATCTGCAAAACAGACTGTAACTTTTTCCTTTTGTAAGGCTGAGATACAGCTCTATCTCAGAGTGCAGACAGAAATCTACTGACCCAATGAGACATGTGGCAGGATTTGTGGAAGCACCTTTTCTCCTTTTCCTTTTTTTTATAGATAATTTTCCCTTCTTTGCACGAACATCATATGAGTCATAGAAGTCAGGCTGTCAGTGCTGTCCAGATAGACAAGGATGGCATCATGATGCTACAATCCTTGTTTTTTAACCTGGAGGAATGATACAAGATCCTTGGGTACATCTGAAGCTCAGATCATCTTCCCTGGAAACTAGTGAGATACTGACAGCAGAGTAATTTTGTGTGTTCATTTTACCTCTCTGTTCATTAAAGAGGAAGCCTATGAGGATCAGATGTTCAGAAGTGCCTTGATTTTATGTCTGGGGTTATACATTTCAGTGATATATGAGGTCCTTCTCCTACTTGTTATGGCTCTTATAAGGTTCAAAAGCACTTTCTGAGGAAAGACAGAATATAAATACATACTATATGATTTAATTCTGCAAGATAATCTTAGTAAATGACCCTCACCAGAGATGTGTAAACATTCTTCCTTTTTTAAAAGTCTAAAATCAGTTTTTATGTTTAGAGGATTTCAAAAGGAATTTGGGGAGGATGAGGAATCAGGCAAAACCCTCAGGATTTCTGAGATAATTAGTATTTTTTAAATAATGAAACAGCATGAATAAGAGTGCTATGTGTTTATCTCCATGGAGAAAAATTAATTACCCACTACTACAGAAAAGCAACTTGGTTAGCAACTTGGATACTTGTAAGGAATGAAAATAGTAGTGCTAGGGCAAGTGCTACCCAATTAGCAATTGTCAGAGAAGGAAAATATTTTATACTGGAGAATGCAGACTAGCAACATGTTTTGCTGCACATTACCCAAATATATAAAATAAATGCTGAGTTAGCAGTAGTGTCTTCATTAAAATACTTGTGCAGGTGACATAAATAGATAAGGTGGGAAAATTATTGAGGAATTGTAAATATAAGGAGCTGGAGAGCTTGTGCTTGCCTCTCCTGTATGAAACCAAACAAATGTGGGAGCAGTAGCTCATTGTCAAGATTGGAATCAGAAGGAAATATTTCAAGTAAGCCAAGGACGCATAAAGATTAGGAAAATATTGTGGTCAAACAAGTAACATAAGGATGGATGCTATATAGACTTTCTGAGGAGAGAAATTTAGGAGATGGTTTTTACACATGCCAAGAATGTGACACTGCCAGCCTTTACATCAGTGTGAAGGAAAAGTGGAAACAAGTATCAATGGTTCAAAAGGGCTTCTAGGAAAAAAATACAAATGGGTTCAAAAAACTATTCAGGCAAACTGCTATGGCTGGAGGCAGAGGAGGGAGGGAGTGAGAAGGAAGGTTCTTGATGAAAAACAGTGCCACAGCTTATGATGCCCTTGGGTCACAGGCAGGCCAGGCATGGAGGCTTGATTTTCAGGGACCAATGCCACCATGGTCCCCTCACAGGCCAAAACCAGTGAATGTTGCCCTTCATCAAGAGCAAACTGAGGTCATCTGCCTCTGCTTCAGAGGTGAAGACTGATGGTAAGCTAGAGACTGCTTCAGCTGTCTTAGGAAAAGAGATCCTTCTGCAAGGTAAGAGTTAATCCTGGAAGCATGTCTGTGGTCCTGGTAACAGCAAACACGTTGTGAACAGAAAGAAAAGCTAAACACATAAAGAGATCCATAAAGAAAGTGAAATCAGTAGTAGGAAGTGGAGACAGGGGTGAGGGCAGTAAGTTCAGTGTGGCTAAGTAAAGATGCAAGTGATTAGGATGAGCAATAAGCAAAGGCCTTCCAACTATAAACAAGCTAGGGAAAGAGGACTCTGGGAAAGCTGTACAAATAAGCAGCAGTGATTTCTAAAAAGATATTTAGAGGAGGAAAAATAAATCTTGAACAGAGTCTTTCAGAGAGTGCTTGATAGGAGCAACCATCATGTGGCATCAGCATTCAGAGAAGGGCATGCTGTCACCAGCACAACCCCTCTGCCAACTCTGTCTGACGAGCAAGGACATACACTGCCATCCCTAGAGAGCAGACTGAGGTTTGGATCTCATCTGTGCAGGTGCTGGAGGTTGTGGGAGTTCTAAGGAACACTTTATATTTCATTAATATTTTGAAATTCTTTTACATGGAGTTGATGAACAGGTTAACATACTATTATCTAGGATATGAAGACTTAATCTGTCAGCTACCAGTGTTTCATAGACAATTTTCAGCCCTCCAGTCATGATAATTTATATATTTACATTAGAAAACATGAAGAGAAAATCCTGATAATTTTAATCATCTTATAGCCTGAATTGCTGCAGAGAGGAAAAAAAAAAAGAAAAAAAAAAAGGAGAAAGATGTTTTTCCATTATTTCCTTTCAGGAGAAAATTAGATACCACATGGTCATAAAGCCCTGGATTGAGAACCACAACAAGTCCCCTTTCCCAAAGAACTTACAATGTGGAAAGGATAAAAAAATGGGTTTGTGCATAGAGGGGATAAATGGTCTTTTCATATCCATAAATGCTTTATTTTTGCATGAGTCACAGTGGGTTTGAGTAAGTCCTTTAAAATGCAACACATTTTGGCTCTGGGCATGAGCATCCTGTCAGAAATCAAGTTTCTTAAGGCTACTTAAAGGATCTGTATGAGCTGGGGAAACTCAGAGCTGCTTCCACGACTGCAGACCCCATCCCAGTCACTGATTTTGGTGGTGCTGGTGACCCCACAGCCAGCATCATCTTGGGAGCTTCAACATGTGCCCCTAAGCCTACTTGGATCACTGCAAAGTGCTGTGAGCAGGGATGCACAAGTTCATTTATGGAGGGGAGACTAACTGGTACTAGCAACCACTTTTGGGGTCTTTGAGTAGGTTTTTTCTTTGTGTTTTTTACTAAAAAACATCTCTAGGGATGGTGAGGGTAGTTCCTGTCAGGGAGGTCTGTTGTGCCAACACTTAAACAGGATCTCTTCAGGATGCTCACACTTAATTCCTACTGTTCCACATTTTCAGAGCCTTTTCCAGTCCTTTTACCTAAGCCTGAAAGCTTTCAGTTGTTTCCTCAGTGTTGCAGGGCTGGAATCAGCTCAGGTCCCCGGGTGGAGATATCCTCTGTGCCATGGCATTGTTGCAGGAGCAGCCGTGTTTGCTGGCAGAGCTGCCCAGAGCTGTGCCAGTGCTGCTGTCAGGGCTCTCTGTGGGCACATCCAGACTAAAGGGCTTGGGGACAGGAAGGACAACACAAGTGATGGGAGGCTTTGTAGCCCTCCTGGATGACTTTTCACCTGACAAAATTATTTCTCCATCTGTCTCCCTGGAAGAGGAAGGGAAAGATGTGGGAAGCGCCTCCAGGAGCATGGATCTCTGCTACAGCTCGTGTTGCAGGGTTTCTGGACCACATGTTTACCTTTTATCACTACAAGCCATGCCTGAGACATGGAGAAGGCCTCACAAAAAACCTCTTCTGAGTGGCTTTCTTCCTACCAATGGAGCTGCTCAGAATTGTTCTGGGAAGAGGGAGGGATTTTCAAGCAGAAACTTTGGAAGACGGCACTTTGAATGATGAAGGTAATTCCCTTACCCAGTGGAAGAGCTTTTCACCTCCCTTTTGATCCATTTGGCCTCTTCCATTGCTGAATAAGAACCACTAAAGCTTCTGACAGTTAGCAAATGGCAAACCAGGCCCCAGTGCTGAAAAAAGTCTATCCATGGGGATTTTATTGAGCTACATATTAAAATAAATTAGTACAATCCGTACAGTAGCCCTGCATTGCCTGTTTGATATAAAATCAGCTTTGTCCCATCTATTTGCCTCCCAGTGCACTTTGAATATTTCTAATGGGAGATTTCCACCATGGGAATGACTGGGAGAGGCTGTCCTGTCACTCAGCTTTTCTTTCTTTGCAGCCACCAGGCTATGGCTGGATTTGTGCCTGACATCTTAGTGCCATGCCTGCCACATATTCACATCCATTAATGAGCCTCTCTCCTATTCTGAATGTTACTTGTCACACAGGGAAGGTGAATCTGTTAAAAGGTGAGTCATGAAACAGTCAAGACCAAGCAGAAGAAGCCACAGAGACTCCCTTAACAAGCAATGGCCACATGATGCAGCCAACAGAAGGGGGTGTTCAGCAATTATAATGAAAAATCATAGCCAAGACAGCAGTCAGATTTGAATTTCTCGTTTTATCTCACTGCAGTGCTCTGCAGCCAAGAAATCACCTAATTTAGCTAAGTCCATCATTACCCTGCCATTAGGCCCTGGAGAGGGGCTGCAGGTACCCTGCAGGATTCAGTGCAGACAAGGGAAACCTCTGAGGGTGCATTTTTGCTCCATTCCATCAAACTGTCTTGCTGCCAGGTCAACATGCATGTGACACACTTAAAACCCCTTCAGGCTGCATACCCTTAGAGGACAGGTCCTGAGTTTATGAAGATATGGCACAGCTCAATCCTGCTGGCATTTAATGGCCAGCACTCTCTGTAGCAGGTACCAGTGTCACCATTCCCACCTGCCTGGCAAACCCCAAAACAAGCACTGGGGCTGCTCATCCCACAGGGCATCCCACCAGGAAGGAAGCAAATTGCAGCTCAAAACAGTGGCTTGTGGCCATGATTGATAGGGAGCACTGCTCAATCTTCCTCTCCTGGAAAAAAACTGCTCAGCCTCCAAGCCTGTCAGCAGGGTCAGAGAAGATAAATTACTTCAGAAAAATAAGTATCAGATAAATTATTTCAGAAATTGAATATGGCTAATACAATATGAATTGAATATGGCTGTTTTGAGAACAGACTTGCCAAAAATGTGAGAAGAGGAAAAGTAGTAGTGAGGCCAGAACACCATCAGGTTTAGGAATAACCCAGCATGCCTTGGGCAGCTGATGGATCCTCAGCAGCACATGGCCAGACACACTTAGTAATTTTGAGGAAACACATCTAAAGCAGGACCATCACTGCGCTCCTTTTTTAACTTCAGTCACCATATGCAGATTTCCTTCCACAAGGGCTCAAGGATATCTATCACCCTTCACAAAGAAAACAACAGTAGATACTAGATGACCTTTTATCTGGGATCAGCATGTAGTTCCCACATACACCTTTATGTCTGCCCCAGCCTGCATGTCAGTGCAGCTGTTGGGAGAGCAAGGGAAAGAAAAAGAGAGCCAGGAGAGATCATGGAAGGCAGGACAGGACGAAGAGGAACCTTCACCTTCTTTGACACTAACATCACCTCTCTCTTATCTGCCTTAGCAGCAACCCCTCATTCTTCATCCTTAAAATTCCTCCAAATTAGCCAAAGCTGAAGCTTGAGGTAAAAAGCAGCAGGTGAGCTTCAATTTATCTTAGACTATTGTAGTCTGTGGTGGTGGTGGTGAGGGTGGCAGGGGCTGTGGTGCAGGGTTGCCTGAGCCTGGGTGCAGTGAGATCCTGCCAGAGCAGAGCTGATGCAAATGCCAAAGCTGACGCCAAGAAGGGTGATGGGAACTGGTGAAGCAACTGAAAAGTCTCTTGGGGTAGCTGTCTCCCTTGTTGTGGTCTAGAGGCAACACTGGGAGTTGTTCTGGTGTCTGTAGAGGGGAAAAGAGAAAGGCAGGAAGGTAAGAAGAGGATCAGCCACATCAAGGAGTGGGAAAGAGAAAGGGGCTCTGCATGAGTCATATGACTGCTGAATTTTTCCTTCTCCCAGCTCTTGGCACAGATAAGAGAAATCCTTTTCCAGACCCTGCCAAGTTAACATGCCAATCAAGCTCTTTTCCATCCACATGCTGATATGCACAATTAAAAGTTTCAGAAAGATCCAGTTAAACTCGATGTAAACCACACTCATATTTTCTACCAGCCTCCCACAAAGCCTTTCATACCCAACCTAAACTCAACACTGCCAACTCTCCTGTGATGTTTCTTGATAATGTCTTGTGATAACGGATATTTTTACTAAAGCCCCAGCTCCCAAATGGAAATCATTACACGAGAATCTCAGCTTTCATTAAAAAGTAGATTTCTGTCCCTCAGGGCCATGAAAGAAAGCTTAAAGCTGCGAATCAAGAAAATCATGCTAGCTTAGAAAACAGAAGGCAAAACAAAAGAAGCCAAGGATAACTATTGCAGCCATGGCTCAACACAGCTCCTGGATCAGGACAGCTGGGGCAGTCCCTGCAGGGCCATGACCCCACTCCCAGGTAAACTGCCCAATGACACCATGCACTGCAAAATAATGGTGCATAAACTTTTCTTTAGCAGTTGTTGGGTGATAGGACACCTTCACTATGCCTTATTTTGCAGTGCACAGATGTAAAAAGAGATTCAGCAATAGACGTCCATACACAGGCACATAGGCACAGACCCACGTCATCTATCAGGCCTGCTGGTGTAGACACAGTCACACCAACATAAAACACAGATGAATCCATCATCCTCACAAGCATCCCACTACAGAGATTGTTCAGTTAAAATGAGGCTACAAAAACAGCCCAAAGATTCTTTTCTGATCACACTATTCAAAATACAGCAAAAATTGACAAGTGCTCACATTTTGCCTCCTGACTTTTCCAACTAAACTCCTCCCCAAGAACAAAAAAAGGAGACAGAAAGAAGCAATTTAATCCTCACCCTAATATGAAAATACATTCAAAAGGAGAGGAAATAACAGAATCTGAACCTTTTGCTTGGCATTTCTGTCACTCTTATATATACAAATTTCACTTAAGTGCATGCTTAAACTGTTGTATTTTGATTTTTATAGCATAAACATCTGATTCTCCACACAGAAAGACCAGCTCTTTCTGCCAGTGAAGGACAGTGTTTCTTAGAGCAAGTAGATCACTGGCTTTTCTGCCAAGATGCAGCAAAACACAGAGATAGGGGCTACATTCCTGCCCTGCTCCTGTCCTCTTCATGGCTGAAGCGAACTGCTATAGAAAAGGAGCAGGAAAAGAAATTTTGGATGCCTCAAAAAGGCAAAATGCATTGTGACCTTTGCAACAGCACTGCAGAAATCCAGCTGTCTCATGAGCAAGCACCAGACACAGCAGCATTAGTAAGCTGTGCACTGAGGGGCTCAGCCCAATGGTTTGCTTAGAGAGGAAATTGCTCGTGTAAAGGTTTTTAAAGCTCAGCTCACATGTGCACACACCCTGCTCAGAAAAAAAAAATATTCTGAGCTTTTTCTCTTAACACTTCTCATTTTCTAGCTAAGATAATTGAATGACTCAGTGAGCATGGCTGGCATTAAAATCTTGGGGGAGGGAAAGGCAGAGGTAGCAAGCTCTAAATCCTCTGCCAAATCCCCTTTTCATAATTTATAGTCTGTCACCAGTTTATCACCGAGAACTGTCCCTCTTTTTCTCATTCTCCAGGCTCCTTTCCCAGTGGACAGTCCATGCCAGCTGTCTCGGCAGCAGGAACGTCCTTTTTTTCCCAAGCCTCGACCTGTGGGAAAATCTTCATTGGCCAGTAATTGATTCCACCCTGCCAGCTCCATTACTTTAGTCTACAGTCAGACTGCCAGCAAGCTGGAGACAGGCAGCCTCAGCCCTCCCCTGCTCCTGCTATTGAGCCCGCTCCTGCCCGGCCTGTTGGCTACCCGGGCTCTGAGCTGATGTGTCAGCCCGCCCTGCAATTAGCACTAATCTGAAAATTGGCCTCTGCTAGCAAAGCCAAGCACCTGACAGCTAATTGTTGATGTCAGATTGATGTGCATTTAATATGGAAAGGTTATTTATCAAAGAGTACTTTTTTTTTTTTTCTTTTTTCTGTTGGTTTGTCCCTGGATTGCCACAGGCGCTTACAGCCCGCAGAACAATAAGAGCTTATACTTCATTTAACTTAAGGAGCCTTCTAAATACCCTTTTCAAACTCTTGGTGTAGGGCACTGCAGTACTCATCTATTTATAATGTTTATAAAGAAATCACTGCTAAGCAAGCAATTATTGTTTTTTGTCTCTTTTTTTGGAATCAAAATATTGGGGGCTGAAGAAAGGTTGATAACAGAATAGCAACTGCCGGCCAGCCCTGAGATTAAAAATGAAGTTTTGACTCATCCTCAGAGTCTTGCCAGCCTTTTCTTACACCAGGCCACTGCAATGTTTACAGTATTATTTCTGATTTGCATGGCTGCGTGTGTCATAGGAAACACACAGGGAAAAATACAGGTCCTGTTGATTTTAACAGAGGTTTTGCCACTCGTGACAACAGAGCAGAGACTTCCCTGGTGGCTTTGTGGAGACAAAAGTATATGATCCTTCAAGTCTTCATCCTGGTATCAGATGGCAGGAGGTGAAGCTGCATGTTCATGGAACCCCCCTCACACTGCAGTGAAGTTGGCTGGCATCTATCTATCTATCTATCTATCTATCTATCTATCTATCTATCTCCATCTATCCATTGTAAAATGTGTTTTCTTGATGATGAAAGCTGCAGCTAAGTGTTTTCCATGAGTGTCAAGCAATGGCTAGACTGAAAATAGGCTCCAATACAAGCATTACTATTGGGAGCATCTGCCTGATGCTGCACAGGTTGCCATCTAGCACCTCCATAAATAGCCTAAAAAAGCAAATCTATGAGATGTTTTAACAAAATCACATTTTTTTCAGACTGGACACACACATTTTAGGTCATGATAAAGTCCTGCTAAAAACCAATAAGGTTTTGCAGATGCTTAGAGGAAATTAATACATCCTGTGGAGCCTTGGAGGTTAGCAAAGATACAAGCAGTGCATGTAAAGCTCTGTCATAGAACCTAGAGTGAGGAAAAAAGCTGATGGTTTTAAATGAAGCAAGAGAGAAGACAGTCTCCAGCATGAAAAGCTAAGAAAAGTGATAAATCAGAGGGGACACAAACACAACAATAGTTTGATATAAATCATATTCTGAAAGGGAAATGAAAAGTACCAGTGTGAGTTGTGTGAAGCAGTTGCTCATATTCATTCCACAGGTGGAGGTAAACATTGTTCATATATATCAAACATATCACCTTTTGAATGAAGGTAGTCAAGTATGTTACAGAGTCTTCTGACCTCTAAACTATCTATCTCCAAACTGATTATATTTTAAAATATAAAAGTATATCATTTGTATTCTTCCACTAACTTCACACACAAATTTAAGTGGAAAGTACCCTACTATGCAGGATCCAGGGTCTAGAGAAGGACCTTCACTGTAAAAAAAAAACTTTCAAAAGAAAAAAAAATCATTTCATCATTTATTAGGCATTGTCTGCATAACAACATCAGTACTAAGGTAATGAATGGAGCAATGTGAGCAGACAAAGTGGAGGCGACCAAGTTCCTGGGGCTGAGTGTTGGGGCAGGCAGAAGCTGCTCTCAGTACCCAGCATCCAGCACAGCTGGCAAAGTCCTGCACACCGTGGTGGTCTCAGACAGATGGATGTTACACCAAGTTTTCATCACTTGCATCAGGCCTGCTGCACTCTGCTGAGACCAGAAATCACCCCACATACTCCGAGGAGCCCTGGGCACGGTGATCCTGTTGGGCAGAAACTCCAGTGTGGATTTAGGAAGAGCAGCCCGTGGGCAGGGCTGTGTGTCCCAGTGACAGAGCTGTGTGCAGGGCAATGAGCTGCTGGCAAAGGATGGGTGCACCCTGCACACATCCACCGTGGCATGTCCTCCTGCTGGATAAACACTGACTCCAGACACAAAACCCCCCTCCTGGTGCCCTCGCAGCCAGTGTGGGAACTAAGCAAATGCTTCATTTCAAATACATGCTTCACCCCCTGGGTTGGTCCTTGGTCAGGCTTTAAAGACGTGTTGGGAAGTTTTGGCAGCATTGCTTTCAACTTGGCCAGCAAGGAGATGTTGAAAGTTACACGACTGCATCCACACTGGAGTTCTGAAATGTGTTAATTAAGACATTCTGTTACCAGCCCTTTCCTTCCTACGCAAGACAAAACCCACCGGGTGCTAAACGTGCCTGCAATGATTCGTGTGTTTTAATGCTTTCCTGAATATGGATCAATTTTAACACTTTTTGTAATGTCTGTATCCTAGCCAAGACAAAGCCTGTGACTCCAGTCTGAATCAAGCACACGTTTAACACCCTCTGCTGAATAGGTCCTAGAAGAGGAAAGAGTTCAAGAAGTCAGGGCAGGATAGCAGCTGGGTAGATGTTTGTCTGAGCTGTTCTTAAAGACTTCCAATAACAAAAGCTGCACAAGTTCCCTCTGGCAATTTATCCTGCTCCTTCAGTTTCCTTACTGATAGAAATTATTTTATGAAGTCTAATGCAACACTCTCCCACTGCAATTTAAACCATCACTTTTCTTTCCTGTCTTCCATGGACACAGTGAACACTGCTCCCCACAGCTGATGTGTACTCACTTGAAGCCCTCCCTATTTTCATTAGTCCAAACGATGCTGTTTTGTCAGAGTTTCCACAGAAATGTATCCCAGGTCCCTGACTACTGTTTCCCTCTGCATTCTCAGCAACTGACCTTTTTGCAGTGCTGAAACTGAAACTGGAACTGTTGCCCCAGTGGAGGGCACTCGAGTGGGAGCAGAGGGGAAGGATGAGGTTGTAGTTCCTACAAAGCCATTCTCCTATTACATGTCCCAGTGGGACACTTGCCTTCCCCAGCACAACATGACAAGGCTGAACTGTTCCCCTCTGCAGTGCCATTTTGCAGAAGTATAGCCTCTCTCTTCATCACTTCACAAGTCAGGAAAGCCACTGGCACCAGGTGCTTCCCCACCACCCCTTTGTGCACTGAGGGTTTGGGCAGGATTCCTTCAAATCTTGCTCTTCCCAAGGGGCAGGCTCTTCTCACCAATCCTTCCTCAATCCAGATATCTCTCCACACATCATCTCCCCTCACAGAGCCCTCCATCTCCCCTGAGAAAATCAAATTCTCCCCTGGCACCCTCCAGACTGCACAGCGCTTTCCCTCCTGGCAGAGAAGGATGGAGCTGATACAGAAATGACATGTGTGATGTGACACACCCACTAAGGTGTCCTGTGTGTGGACAAGCATCCCTGATGCCATGGAGAGAGAGGTCCTTGGGAAGGGCCCGTTCCAGGAGGGCAAAGATCCCTCTGCTGATGCCAGACCAGAAGCTCCCACTGTCTTGGAGACCCCCCTCCTTCTGCAGAGCTGAGGGACAGCCAGCACACTCCACAAACTGAGGAGCACATGCCAAGAGCTCATCATGGAGGCTGACTGCATTCCTCTCACCTTTGGACACAAGGAAGCCAAGAGCCCTGCTCCCTGCTCTCCCACTGCTTGGTTGGCTAACTTGGGCACCAGCAGGGTAACTGCAGGTGAGTTTCTTTCTCATTCTTCCATGACAAATCCCAAAGGATGGCTCTGGTGAGAGACTGTGCAAGTATCATTCTTGTATGCAATGCACATAATATAAATATTATTTGGACACTCACCAGCACACTGTATGGAGTACAAGAGCTGCTAGTTAAGCAAGAGTTTCGGGAAAAAAAA
>VZTT01070741.1:7133-9633 GCA_013400855.1 Buphagus erythrorhynchus
AGTAAATCATATTATCATCATTGCAGGGGGAGGGGTATTATTTAAACTGGAGAAAAAGGAGATCAGTTGGAAGAACTGAGGAGAACTGATTGGAGAAGAGGTTACTGCAGGTTGTACTGAAAATAGATCTACTGGGATGGACAGAGATCAGTAGCCGAGTCCTACACATACTGCTTTTATTATTAATCATTTTGTAGGGTCCTATTTTCATTAACACCTGCACTGCAGCAAAGGGTGCATATGCAAGCAAAATTTTCTGATTGCACAAAGCTAGGAAAAAATACCAATAGTATCTTGTAGTACAAGCAGAGAAAAGGGAAGAAAAGGAATGGGATGGGACAAGATGAAATCCAGGAGAGCAACCTCAAGATGGTACACTTCAGAAAACAAATAATGAAGCAGTGGGTTTAGGCACGTGGCTTGAGTGAATAGTATTGCTTCAGCAGCTGGCTGAAAGAAGAGCTACAAGTTGGGTACTTAAAAATTTTGGATTGCTCTCCTTGCTAATAAAAGGTGATCATGAGCCTTAGATATGTTGTGCCTATATTAAAAAAAAAAAAAAAGTTTGATGAGGGAGAGTGGGAAGGGAAATAGTGGAGTTTCTTCCTAATTGTCATTGGATGATATTGCTCTGACAGAGTCCAGGCAGACAGTGCACAACTTGGGTCACCTATTTTATTGCACCCATGTGCAACACAATTATTTCAAACTGGGACAAGCCCCAAGAAGGTGCACCGGTAGGAGGAGGAAGGGCTATCTAATATGGCAAACTAAAAGTGCTTCACTTGTCTACACAAACAAAACAAAGGCTGAAGGGGAGCATAACTGCTGTCTATAAATATACTAAGAGGGAGAAGAGCTATTTAAAGGACGATGTTGACATAAGAACAAATGGTTATAAAATGGCCATGAATAAACTCCAACAGGAAATTTATCCTGGAATGATATTCTGGAGCAGCCCTCCAACAGGAGCAGGGGAAGCAAGAAACTTTCCTGGTTACAGCGTGAAACTTGAGCACCTCATGAAACCAGTTATGTGATGTGCAGTGGACAGCAAAAGCTGGGATTTGAACTTGATGCAGGAGGCCCTTTTAAATCCTATTTCCTATGTTTCCAGGGGAAGCTGATTTAAATCTTCAGCAAGAGATGTCTTAGATGCTGATAACAATAATTAATACCTTACACTCCAGTAATACTCTTCCATCTAAAGACCACAAAGAACATTGAACACACATGGGAATTAAACATCTAAATATCCACCTGTGTTGTTTCTGTTGTTTTGCAGCCAGGAAATTTTGAGGCCCTGAGCAACTCTTTTGGATCACTTGGAAAAATCTGTAAAAATGAAGAATAGACCTCACAGATCTCCTACTTTTAAGAATAAACCTCTAGTTTTGAAAATTGTCACTGTGTTTCCAAGGCTTTTTATTTCCAGAAAATGTATGAATTGTATACAATTGCTTGTACAAAGCTATAAGCCATATGCTGTTTAGCTTAAAATGTCAATGAGCGAGTCAGCAACAACAAGAAAATGAAGGTGTTTGTAAATGTTGCATTTAAAAAGCGTTTAGAAAAATGAGAGCGGTCCTCCAAAGATGTGCGCATCTTCAAAATCAGAACAATGCAGTTTTTCACAGTCATTAAATAGCGTGTCACGTAGCTACAAACAAGAATCATATAGCTTGAAAAAATGTTGTTTTCCTCTTGGGGAGTTGGAACAGAACCAGTTCCGTGTGTGTTAATCCCCACTCTGACTTCCACCAGGAAAGGTGCCGGGGTGGCGAGGGATAGAGAGCAGTCGTTCTCTGGCTCTGTTCCCTGCCCTGAAACCCTTCCCTCCCACACCTACAGAACCCCAGCTGTACCTGTGGGCATTCAAACAGGCACACAGCAAAGACCAAACACACCGATTTGGCTCTTTTCTGAGGACTTAAAATCTCGTGTCTTATCCCTACTCTCCCACTGCCATCACATAGGAATAAGTCCTTAGGTCCATCTGATTTCTCGCTGTCACTATGCTGATCGCTAAATAATGAAGTGCTGTATACAGAAATGCATTCAGAGATAGAGCTCATTTACACAATTCCTACCTACCAATGTTTTTCTGCTTCTTCCACTGTCATGTCAGATGCCATGGTTCTGCTCTGTATGATTCTGTTCCTTCAAAATCCTCCATTCTTCATCCTCTGCTAGCTGCATGGGCTTCCATGTCTGTACAGAGCCATATCCTAAAAGAACTATCTGTGCCCAGAAAAATATATCCTCTAAGTCAAAGGAAGCCACATGTGTAGCTGAGCTCAGACTCTGGCAGCAGTGATGTGTAGACCTTGTTAAAACAGGTGCTTGAAACAAGACCAAGTGCATTCTCAGGGTAAACCAGCTCTGAGGAGGACTCAATAAACTTGGATGGGAAGAAGTGTTATGCTGGGTGCAGGGATGGAAAGGAACACACAGAGAATTTGTCAGGCATCTGAAAGCATTCATTTCAAGAAAGTCAATT
>VZTT01070741.1:14633-22948 GCA_013400855.1 Buphagus erythrorhynchus
AACATATTCCAAAATGACATTTTTAGACCAAACATGTGTTCGATTGATTTGCCTTCTCCAGAGATCACTTTTGAAAGCAGGCCAGCAGTGAGCGGGGGGGCAGGCTCTCGCTGAAGGCCAGGCGGGTCAGCCGTGCTTCCGCTGGTATTTCCTGCACGGCACAGTCCCGTACCTAACTGTACAAATAGCTCCACATGGCATCCTGAGAGCGTGCCAGGGAATTTTATGATCGCACGCCAAGTATGGTTGTCAGGTTCCACTCCACTGCTGTGTGTGTATGTGTGTGCTCATATGTGTGTGTGGCTGAAGCTAACTTCAGACTGAGTAATTACCATAATCCAAACAGGGCCTTTACCATCTTATTTGCATTCAGCCAGCAGTGCTGTTTTTATCAGCACCACTACTGAATTGTTGCAAAGTTTTAATTATCTTGACAACTCTCCTTTTTTTTTTTCATTCCTTTTTTTTTTCTCCTCTCTCCCCTCTTGGGTTGTGTTTGGATTTCAGCAGTCATCCCCCTATGGCAGCAATCACATTTCTGCAATGGGAAATTTTCTCACTTTTTCTTCTAGTATTTATAAGCAGCCACAAAGGCTGCTTAGAAGGGGGCAAAAATGGAGGGAGGTTGTATTTATTAGTTAATGCCTAATACTTTTTTCAGCAAAAGTCACTCCAGATGCCTCTTTTTGAATTGCTCTTGAAGCCCTGGCGTAACTTTACACATGTGTGTAAGCTTGCAGAATTGAAAGAAAACCATTTCCTATGCAGAGAGATACCCCCTTGCATAAATGTTTGCCAAAATAGAGCTTTAGTTGTCATGTTTTCAATATTTCCATAATCTTTTGATTTAGGATTAGTATAAAGTGTATCATGTCACTTATATTTGCTCTCTCTCAAACACCCTGCATTTTCAGTATTTGAATGCTGTTAGACAAATTCAACCTTGAAATAAGACACCGTCTCCTAGCAGTAAGGGTAATTAAACACTGGAAGAGCTTACCCAGGGAGGAGGTGGACTCACCATAGCTTGGAGTCTTTAAAACGAGATTAGACATCTTTCTGAAAGACATTGTTTAATCCAGCTACTTGGGAAAGATTCTAGTGCATGTATACAGGGGGTCAGACGAGATGATTGCCACTGTCCCTTTTGACTTCTCAGGCCATTGGTCTAGAAATCTGAGTTCAGATATGTTTTGGTTCACATTTAAAGAGCAATTACAACATCTACATACAAAAATTGTTTTTTGGGAACATTAAGACTAAATAGGTTTTAAAACTTTGTTGTCCACTGCAGACAATAATGTTCTGCCTGCGGGGTTTTGCACTACCTTTTGTTTCGCTTTTATAAATAGTTACAAATCACAAAGGTTAATGCAGAACAAAATACTCCAATATGAGATTGCTATGGAGAAATGAAGGCTTTAAAGCCTAAAGATTCACAAGCAGAAAAAATGCAAAAATGATTTCTTATCTGTTGGCATCTCAGATACAAAAGGTGTTTTAAAAATAAGCCAAATTAATGTATTTTTGTTACCATAGAATATTATGACTGTATTTAGCATCTCCTCTCTTACAAAGTTTATGCTTTAGATTGCGTATAATTGCCATCAGTGTGCCAGTATTCTGTTCATCTGAAAGATAAACAAATTCTGCTTAACAGTCCTTAGACATTTCTTTTGCTGCATTTTGGCCTTATGAACACCTTATCCTTGTTTTCCCTTTAAAAGGAAAAAAAATAAAGGCAAAAACCATTAGGGATTTCTCTTTAAATCCAGCAATCTATGCATACTACTAAGAATCAATGCTCTGTAAGCTGTCTGGTGTTCTGCAATAAATTCTAGCTTTTATAGACTTTTTCTGGGCCAGGTAGCTGTTAATGCCATAGAAATTGATTATTTGTGGTGTTCTTATCACTGCTTAAAATATCTAATTGCTTTTTCTCCACAGATTTGGATTTCGCTTGCTTGATGCTGGACGATTAATGAAGGAAGCCCTAACTGGACAAATGTTGGTCTCCTGAGACACTGTGTTGTTGATAACAGGTCTGATTTGAGCAAGTCTAGTCAAATTCAATTTTAATAGTATTTAAAGGCACACACAGGACACATATAGCTGAGCTTTCAGTTGGTTTGTCTGTTTTTTTTATGTCTGTTGTGTTACCAAAGCTTATTCCCATTAAGTTTTAAACTTTGCAAGGCAGTAAAGACACATACCTGTCAGCTGCAGAGACACAAATTTTGCCTCAGTATTGCAGATTTTGTTCAAAATTTGCCTTTCTTCTTTCATACTTATGCAGACTGGAATATGTAATTCATCACTACATGACTGTTCCTGTGGAGAAATTATTGCACTCTGATTATTTTGAGCCCTAAAAATTATTGATTGAGGTAAAGAAGAGACAAGAAGGTATTGCAATCAGTTCTCAATCTAGTGAGGGCAACCTATTTAAAGGCAGCTAATCCTTAGCCTAAGAGCTGTATGCAGTTGCTACTGCTCCTACAGGACTTTTCACATCTCTGTGCCTGTATCATTTATGTGAAGTTAAGTACAAAACGTTTTCCACTGCACTACCAAATCAAGATAACCACCAAACATCAAGGCACTGCCTTATTGGATTGCTGCATTGAGTGTGAAATTCAGCTCACAGCTCAGCCACAGCTCCAGCTGAGGAGGAAAAAGGTCTCATATGCCACCAGAATTCTGGACTTCAGGATGTCTTCCTCTCTCATGAAGTTGAAGCAATGACGTCTAAAGTCAGTAGGGTCTAGAGTACTTTTCCTCCTTCCAAGATTTCCCATTTTCTAGAGAGAGGTAAAACCAGAGGGAAGTGGAACGTGCATCTGTGCACCTTGCACCTCATCTAACCACAGTGCTAGTCTCTCTTTCTTTGTCCCCAAAGAAGGTTATTGAAAGAGAGCCTAATAGCCAGCTCCCTCCAGGTCTAGGTATGGCACTGCACGTTGTTTTAAGCACTATTTTGCAGAAGTGACTGTGTTTTCTTGTATGGTGTTTGTTGTCTTTTATATCCTCTGGAGAAAAAGGTAGAAGTCACAGAGGGGAAAGAAATATGGATAGACATGGAAAGTCACAAACCCAAGAACCATTCTCCAGCTCCAGAAATTATCTGTAATCACAGCCCTTTCCAGCAAAGTGGCCCCTAGCTGGTTTGGGACTGGAGTTCTCTCCTCTGGCTGATGCTAACAAAATTTGATTCAAATAAACTGATCACTCCGTTCATATCTCTTGCAGCCTTATCCTAGTCACAGCAATGATGCTGTAAACTAATGTTTTACTTAACAGCCTAAGAATGACTTAGGCAGTGTTTCGTGTATGAGGATACCCCAGGTATGTCTCAAGATGCAGAAAAGTCAGACTTGTCACTGCCACCTTGCAAAGACCTCCCTTAGCCACAATGCTCTGAATCAGGATGTTCCATCTCTGTTGGAGGCATGCCATTCTTTAGAAAACAATTTATTAGTCTGCAGAAACAGACCATAATTTACTTTTTTTCCTGATGTGCAGGTACAGAGCAGTTACCTACAATGAGCTCATCCCACAAGCCACAGCATCTTTTTGTTTATCAGTTTCAGCCAGATTAATGTTAAGATGGACTGGGTGCAAACAGCTGGTTTTGTGCACCTATGGATCAATGACTTGGGCATGCTTTTCTTGCATTTTTGTAGAAAAGGCAGGAGTGAAGTAGAAATGTGTAGTTCTGTGAGGTGGTTGCTTCCCAAAGATGTTTCTGTGTTCAATCCTGCAGTAATTCTCCAGCAAAGCAATGTGGAGAGTTAAACCCCTGAGGGACAGGAGCACTCCCTTTTCTCTGGATCAATGTTATATGTAAAAGGCACAGCAAGGAAGTCTGTTTCTCAATATTGTACCTACTTGAGGCTCCTGAAGGTGTGATTAATTAAACCATGAGTCATGACCTCCTTTTTTTCTGTCATGTTACTTATGAACAAGAGGGCAGTCAGTGTAGTTAAATAGTATGAGATAGTAAATTTAGAGGAAACAAAAAGAAATTAGTTGTGTTGTATGTGGTCAACCTGTGGGATTTCCTGCTACAGGTGACCATCTGATAAATAGGGTTCCTTGATTGAAAAGAGTAGTTGTTAATGCTATTACCATAACAGATGGAACCATCACTGTATATCTGGGACTTCTGGGTGTACTGGGAAGGCAGAAGTGAGTCCTGCTTGGCTAATAAAGTAAGAGCAAATGCACCATGTGCTGGAAAGTCAGGCAGGAGTGCTGTTCTCCATGGACAGCAGCACTGCACTATTAGCTTGATCTATGACTTGCCATTTCATGGTTTAGTTGGTTGTTTATTTGTCTGTCTTTTTAATTCCTCTGGAAAGTACTGTACTGGCTCTCTCTGTTGACTGAATGACCAGGCTTGGGCAGAAGACATAGCATTCTTCTTCTCTGACCTTTATATCAAAATTGATTAGCAATAATTCTTTTGCAGAAAAGGATTGACAATGAGATGTGGATGTTCATCTTTAATGAACTCTAGTCATCAAGTGGAAACCAACTAACTTTGATGATGCAATTGACCCCCTTCTCAGCAATAGCTGAATACTTGCTCCTCAAAATGGTAAAGAAATGCTGTATTCATAGATAATATGAAGAACTACCTGTTGCTCTACTTGGATTTTTTGTGTCTCTCATATAATTTCTTGGGATCTTTCTCATTAGTGACAATAGCAGGATATGCTGGCTAGTATTTATGCAGTCAGAAATAGTAATTAATAACAATAAAATTAATAAATAAGAAGGCTGTGTAATAAATAGAGGCTGTGTAATCCTGTAAAATATTTAGAATTTTATGTTTATGTATTTTAATCTGTGTAAAGTAATAAGTCCACTCATAATTTAATTGGTTTTGTTTGTTATCATGTTTGGCATTTTAGAGAAGAGTTCACTGGAAGGTGTCTATTTTATATTGTTCCCACTTTCTAATAAAAGACTCTTATTTAAAAGACTCTTTCTTTTCAATTATGAAAATTTTCTGATCTCATTAAGCCAAAAAAAGACAAAGTGCTGTTTTTCCTTTTTATTTGTGACAATACAAATTAAACACACCTATGGCAAACCAATTATTATGTTTATTCTTTTTGTACAGAGCAAGTCTGTTAAGTGCAAATGTGAAGACATGAAGCAAGCAAAAAAGAAAAAGTGTGAAGAGGTTTGCTGCCATATTGTCACTGTATCAGACAGATTTAGGATAAATGAGTGAATAGGTATGTAAGAGAGACTGTTATTCTACAGAGAAAGGCTATTTCAAAGAAATAAAGGGGGAAAAATTAAAAGGCACATCAGTACATTGTCACTATATGATGACAATATTAGAGAAAGAACTTCATTTGACTTCTTTTAATTCTGGATCTTTACAGTGGAAGAATGCTCTAGATCTAGAGATCCTACAGAGAGATCTAGATAATAATATCTTTGATCTAATCAAGTGTTGCCACAGTACCAGTATTGTTGTTTTCTTGTTGGAGTTACTCATGTAAGAGAAACCACTCTGCTGTGTAAGTTAAAGGTTCACATTCTGTCCTTCATTTTGCAATTTACATCATAAGACTCTTTGTTTACTGTAGAGGTAATAGATATCATCACCTTTGTTTAACCATGAAAGTGTTGATTTTCAAATTACTTGAAATTTTAATTACTGTGATTAGAACTTAATACTGCTTCAATGGCATTTCACATGCAGAAGTTATATCAGTGTAAATCACTTGGGATAAAAGGCATAAATGTAAGGGTTTTTCTCTGAATATTCATAGTGCACTGGAAATTAGAAGGTCAGGATTTCTCACAGATAAGACCATCTATTGCTGTGTTTCCCTCCATGGACATACATGCTACATATTCCCTTCCTCCCTTATACACTAGAGCAAGAAAAAGCAAGAAAATCCCTGACTAGAAGGGACTCTGTGTTTTTCTTTGTCAGGCATTAGTTTTGGTGATTTTGGTGCTGTACAACACTGCTACCTTGCAGAAGACAGGGGGATGTCTGGATTGTCAGCATCAAGTGCTTCCTTTAAATGCCAGAGGTGGAAGAGTTCTGGAAAGAGCTGAAAAAATACAAGTAGAGTAATTTGCACTTCACAGAAGTTTCTTTTAGAATAGAGACAGAAAGGGACTGAATAAGGCAGGAAGAGAAGCAAACATTGAGGAGAAGTAATGGCAAAAATTAAACATTAAATATTTCCTTTAACTGCAGTCAGAGATGGGGATTATTTTTCACCAAACACCCAAATCCTTTACCATAAGTCAGGACTAAGTCTAACTCCATTTTTTTACTTCAATACTTTCAATAGAAAGGACTCAGTCAGTTATTCTCTGTATGCTAAATCATGTATTAGCAACACAAATTGACCAAGAAGATGGTTTTGTTGTATTGTCTGAGTGGTGTAATATCTTACTGTAAATATAAATAGGTTACTCACTCACCTTATTCAAGTTCCCAATGTACTTTATAATAAACCAAGTTTATTTTGACAGAAAAATGTTGACCAACCTAGCCTAACAGCAGTCACATAATGAGCTGAATACTGACACAAATCCCATCCATTAAAAAAAAGTCAGTTGTGTTGTATTTACTTTCACAATTTGAAGGATAAATACAGAAATGTAAGAAATGAAGTAATAAAAGCCACGTAGTCCCTGCTCTTCAAGGGTCTAATCCAGAGTCTACAAAGGTAATATAGCTACTCTTTTTTATTTTAATATGCTTTGCATAAGTAAAAACTCATTGAAAATTAATAACAGGACAAAGAATCACTCTGTTCATATTTTTTGGGTTATATCCATAATAAATTTGTAAAAAATAAAAGCAGTAGAAAACATTAAAACAGATCCAAATACCAAATTTATTCTAGACTTCAAGATTACCTCATTTTCTGCTCCAACATAAGTGTGTGATAACTTTTCCAAAGCCTTTGTTGAAAACATTTCCCATCATGGAATAGTGCATCTTGTTTTCTTCTTGCAGCTGTTTCCTTCTAGAGACATGAATCTTTGGACAAACAGTTACCAATATCAGAGGGTAGTCTGGAATGTACTACCACCTGGGACACCAAAGGATTACAGATTGCTCTCATGGGAACTGCTGAGTGAGGGGTGGTGGTGGGTCAGGAAAGCGTCCAGCTAAAGCAGAGTGCCCAGGAGTGCCCCAAGGAACAGAAGCAAGACCAAACATCACTCTTCCACACACAGATTTCTGAGCCCACCTGCATTTTCAGGTAGAGTAGATAGATTTTATTCTTACAGTGGATTCTTATATGAAAAAAAAAAAAAAAAAGCAAAAGCTCTATAAGATTAGATTCTCATTCTGCATTTCATCAAAGGAGAACTGAGGAAAAGACAGGTGGAGTGATTTTCTGGCACAAGTTGAGCCCTAGGTCGAATTGGATCTCCTGTCTTGTTCAGAGGCTGCCCTTTCCTGACTGTGATGTGGAAGAAACACAGCCATTAGCAGGCACCTGCAAAAATGCTCCACCTGTTTTTGCTCAAAGTGACAAAGCCCAGAGGACGATGTCTGTGTTCCCTGCAGGCCTGTAGGGAGCATGATGTAGCTGATGCAATTCCTGGCTCCTGCACACCTGCAAGGTCTCATTGATCTGCTGTTCAGTGCTCTGAAAACTCAGAAATCTATTATCAGTGTGAGCATGTGCTTATTGATCAGGTTACCTGCTTCTGCCTTCTGCTCCCTGTGTGCACCTAATTGTACCAGCACACGCACACACACACATAAATATTCACACACATGTACATAGCTACAAGCACACACACACGGGTTAGGGGGATGTGTGCATGATAAAGGCTTTACCTTTTTTTTTAGCTTTACAAAACTGCACGTAAATAAAAAGAATGGACCTTCCCCTGAAACGTGAGCACAGAAATGCTCACAAGTGGCCAAGAGCTGCTAAATAATTAATCAATAGAGCAGTGTGGCAGTTTGAAATGTAAATGTGATGGATGAAGGTGTGATGCTTGTCATCAAGCAGAAAATGATGTGACTGGAATGGATAACCCACAGTACCTGCTAACTGGCAAAAGCTTGGACACAAAGATAGAGAAAAGCCATCAGAAAGCAGACCTGGCAACCCCTAATTCTTGCCTTTGACCCACAATTCACTTTCATGTCTCTGTCCCAGAAGAGATGTTTAAAAAAATGATGAAGAGAGATCTTGGGGTGGGAAAGGGGTGAGAAAAAAACCATCTGAAGAAATGCTACCTGACAAGGCTGCAGGCTACATTCTTGAGAACACCTTTCTTTTCTTTATGTTCTCCTTCTCCTGTTA
>VZTT01070754.1:4066-16278 GCA_013400855.1 Buphagus erythrorhynchus
AAGAACACTAATGTTGGTGGTTTCTTAAGGTGTCTACTCATCATTACTTCTTGAGCAAATCAGTTTAATTCTTCAGAAAAAAAGGGGATCATTCGAAGATGTGTTTGACATTCAATAAAAAATTAATGTGGCTTGGCTTGACTATTTAAACATTGCATAGGTTGCATTCTGGTTTGAAATATTATTTTAGGGAAATATTACGATAGTGGTTATTATAACATCTGGATATCTGCCTCAAAGGATCCCTGAAAATAATTAAGAGGAAATGCTTTTAGAAAATAAATGTAAAATGTTTTTTCTTATTCATATTTCAGCTTTGTAAATATTTCCTTTCCAGTCCTAGAAAATTTTTGTTCCTGATAAATTTTGTGCTAAAATAATAAGATAGATGAGATTGTAATGATATAAAGAAAGGTCAGTGACCACTACTGGCTGCACACTTCAAGGATGTGAGTGTCTCAGATTATGGTCTAAATTTTGTCTTCTGTTTGTTTGTTTGAGTTTTTTTCCCTTTTCTTTTCTTGCAGGATGGTCAACCTTACTACACTTGAGAATCAGTTCTGGCTCCACAAAAGCAAGGAATGGAGACTGTATCCCCAAAGGACTACCTGACATTTGCACACCCCTAAAAGCAGGCTTGCAAAACGAGTCAACTTTTTAAACAGCCCAGGAGTCATGACAAGGTTAATGTCTGGTTTTGCTTAATCTATCCACTTGCCTATCCATACTCACTCTGCATAGAATTTACAGACATATGATTTTTTTGAAATAAAATTGAATTGTTTTCTTACAGTGAACAGATTGCCTTCTGCAAGTTCAGCTTTCCACTGTAATCACATATATTCTCTTTTTTTTTTTAGGGGATCATAATATTTTTACGAAGAAATAAGGCTTACATAGAATTCATTCATCCTCTCGGTCCTACTTTTCTGACTGTAAAAACTTTGGGAACTCTCCCTTTCTAAATTTTCAGAAAAATGAGGGTGCTGTGTGTGCATTACTTAAATCTTCAACGGAAGACGTGCACACCCAGCATTTCACTGACAATCTTAAAGATGCCTGAAGGTTAAGGAGGGCCATGTGCAGATCCAGACATGCACTAAAAATGGAAGGTGCTTCACCACTCTGAACAATCAGGGTTCTATCTGAAGTGTGATGGAAGTGACAAATATAAATACTAAAGCCTTCAATTTTATACTAATTTGGTTTTTTGCAATGATTGGCAGAACTTTGAAACTCTTTCATACTCCAGCTTAATATTTCTCCACATTATGGTGGCAACAGGAGAACATATTAGTATGATATTTTAATAAATTCCATGTTTTAATATTCTATAATAACTTTAAGTAATTTTTTGGCATGCAATTAGGAGCATCCCAGTAAAATGAACAAAAATTAACAGTGTCCTCAAATCCACTCTCTGTAGTCTCAGCAAACATCACTGTGTCAGTTAGCTCTGAATACATGATTAACATTTTTGTTTCTAATGGCATTAGGTTCTAAATTGTCTCTTAGATGATCTTTTTCTCTTAAAAGAAATTTTGCATTTTACAACATAACGTGCACTATTTTGGAAGTGACAGCAGTAATATGACTATAATTTACACCAGAAGGCTCACAAATGATTTAGGATAAATCCTGAAATTGTTTTATGTAGTTAATATTTAGTTTAAGTATCAAATACTTCATATTTAAAACTTAGACTTTAAAAATTAATTTAATTGTAAGTTCTCAGACTTTATTCTATAGGAAAAGTTTAGTTTTAGGATGAAATGGTTCAGATTTCAATAAACTTGTTTAGATACTTGTTTAACTTCTGTGTGGTAAAAAATGCTGCATACCAGGGATTAGGGTTTGAAGATTATCCAAATTTGGTAACCAGAGTATTTACTTTTATATTTAAAGACCAGAGTGCATCCAACTGGATATTAATTTGAAGAATATCAGGCACCCTGAAATTGCTAGTTTCTTAAACATATTTATCAAAAAGAAAAAACAGTCAAAAATTACATTCAAAGTATTAAACCAGCCCCAAACCCAGAAATAACCATGTTAAAGCATAGGAAATTCTAATGCTGACAGTTTTCTCCTGGTGTGTAGATAATATTTATCTATCCATCTATCTACCTATCTATCTATCTGTCTATTTATCTATCTAAAGTATATATCCTTTTTTACATTTTACTTCAACCAGTGAAAATCCACCAACTGTATGAAATTTGAGTCTAATTTTCATATGAACGTTGTTAACTTTACTAAATAACTTTTAATAACTGGACTAGATTGGTAAACTTACTTATTTTACTGAATACTTTAGTTCCTTTTTGTAGAAATAAGGACATCTGATGATTTTAAGCAATAAATTATAGCATTTGTTTAAGTAATTTTTTTATTCTAACATACGGATTATGCAACAAATTATAACAAATACTAGAGCAAATGGATTTGGTACATAATATTTTATTATACTCTACCCTTTTTTTTTTTTTTCCCTCAGTTCATATGCCTTGGAAGGTCACTAGGGTTGGAGGGCTCACAATCTGGAAAATCTAAGTAAGTTATAGAGACTTTAAGTCTTTTTTTATCAGGCTACAGTTATTCTGAGCATGTCAGCTCTTGAATGCTGAAGTTTACTTGCACAGTTAAAACACAGCACGAGAATGAGCTCAGGCTATGCAGAACCTTGCAAAGCTGATCCCTTTGAAATATGTCCAAATAGATATTCAAATCACTATTACAACATAAATCAAAAATGCTTTCCACATTTTACAGTGTACTTCATATGACAAGAACATTTCCTCTCAGTTATGATGCTTTTTTCAAGGAGTGGAAATCTTCAACTTGATGGTACTTGATGGCAAAAGAATGTTCACTGAAGTGTGGCATAACGCTGTGGCTTGTTCACATTCAAATTTGAAGTAATAAAAAATATGAAGGAGTGGAGGAAAAAGATCTATTTATCACATGGTTTATCCACTAAAACAATTTCAACTTGTAATCCCAAATTTATTCATGATGTTAGTGCCATTGCAGCACAGGAGATTTTATCCCAGTTGCTTTTCTTCCATGGGTGTTGCTGTCAAAGCTTCCCAGTCACCTTGGTTAATTCATTCCATGTGCCAAAAGTAATTATCCAAAGTTCCACGCTGCCTGCAATGATGTGAAACTTTGGACTGTGTGCAGCTATGATGTCATAAGGCAGTCATTAATGTGAGAGTGGCTTACCTGGAGGCCTGAAGGTCCATGCCAATGAATCACATTCCCATAAGAAAGGTATTGATTTAATCATTCTGATGGCAGGCCTGTCAGAAACCTAATTGTCCACTGGAAGTACAAACGTGTAAATGGACATCCCAGCAAAAGGCAGCAATCTTTCTAAGTAACATTTTACATTTATTCAGATCATTCCACTTGTTTTCCTCCTCCTCATGCCCCCAGCCTGAGTCTGTTATTGATATAAAGGTTGAAGCTCAGGCAGCTTAACTGTTATGTGGAATGACCTTTACTTTTAATATTAATATATTATTGTAAAGTCTATGAAACTCATAAATGCAATTTTGGAATTCATATGAAATGCCATGTGCTGAACCTATTGCAACTTTTCCTCTAGTCCTGTGGCAGGTTGCAAACTATGCGAATTAATATGCATCATATTCTTTCCCCTTTATTTACTTAGAGAGGTTTGCAGAGCAACTTTATCAAGAGTAACATTATCAAGAGCTTTCCTGCAAGCTTCTTTATCATATTCACATCCGTGTCTGCTCGACACTTGTCACTGTCAATCAAATCGCAATAATACGCAGATGATTTGCTCATTTGGTTTAATAAAATCTCTCTGCTTATTTGCACTGCAGTCATTATGCCACATAATTGCTCTGCCGCCGAGGTGAAAGGCAGCCAGTTGCCTGGGGGATAAGAAGAGACTATTGCTATATGAAGGATTTGTTTCTTTGCCTCTGTCTCTCCCTAGTCACTCATATCCCTAAAATTAATATTGTATTTGAATCCAGTCCTGCTATTCTTATGCAGGCTAACATTGTTATTACTTATTATTTGGATGTGAAGTCATTTATTTTTAGTTTTGATGTCCAGGCTGTCAAGCTAAATTTCATTGTGTACTGCCACATACGATTTTTAACTGCCATTTAAACTTGATTCAAAATCCAAATTATGAAGAGAACACGTTCAAAGGAATGGGCTGACAGGAAGTATAGCTACAATTTTTATTTCCCAGGAAATCAAAGTATAGATCTTGTTATTGTTCTGTGGTGGAGATATGTGCAGTTTTCATACCTCATAATCTTTTTTGTATTGGCTGGACACTATGATTCAGAAACAGAAAAAGGGGGGCTATTTATGCATATGAGCAACCCTTAAGGTGCAAAACAAAGCCATTCACTTCCAGAAATAATATAGCACAGAACTAGCTCAACTGACTGTTGTAAATTCCTGAATGATTTGTACTCCATTTTCCAGTAGATTCTACTATGATGGATGGTGGAAGTAAAAATGAAGAATCTATCCCTGTAACACAAACCTTGGCTCCTTCACTGCACAGTTGATAAATCAGTCACTGCCATGTGATAATAATTACCAGCCCATACTTTTGGGGTGATTCCACCTCAGTGGCATACTCGTTAGGAGCCTAAAGTACTTCATATTTAAATGTATTCCAAAGAGCAAGTGCTTAGTGTTTCTTTTAAAGAAAATTAAAACCTAGGCTAAAATTTCATATGAGAGACTATGTCTATGTTCAGCTTTCCTATTTTTATTCAAAGTCCCACATTGAACTTAACTGGGAGTCTGTTGGTAGGCCAGAGGAAGTGCTAATGCTTTAAAGCTGTTGACCTTGAGCATACATTTTTATTTGTACAAACTCAATCAAATAGTATTCAGATATAGAAAGAGAGAATGATGAGCTGTAATATTAACATAGGGACAGTTAATGGGGAGCTCATTAATTCACAGAAGTCTAAAAAAGGGGTAATAAGTCACCTCCAGCCTTTCTGGTAGGCCATTACAGGTCATCCAGTCAATGTGATACTGAACCCAAGTAGCAAGATTTAAAAAAGTATTATACTGTGAGATTTCCAAGCTCACTTTGTAGAAATCAAGAGATATAACTCCATTTAGTAGCTAAAGTGGTTAATCATTCTCACTATTAAAATATTTACTGAATGTCTTATTTGAAATTGGTTCTTGTTATGGCTTTCCACACTAGATTAAAGATATTTATCTCCCAGAATTTTTGCTCTTTTTTTACTGTCTTGTAATTCAGTTCTTTCTCAGTAGCGTTTAGCAAAATTAATAGATCCCTTAATATATCCCTGGTCTCTCCACCAGCTTTCTATGTGTACAGGGCTCTTTGCTTTTCTCACAGGTAAGTAATGACATCAGTTATCTAAGCAGTGTTTTGTATAAAGTTAACTTCTTTTCCAGGGGACAAGGAGGCATAGATGTTGTAATGAGCAGCAAATATTGAGCTTTTTTAATTCTGTTTTGGTTGATTTTTTTAAATTATAAGAAAGGACTGCATTTATATTTTTTCATTTAGTATTTGGATTTGGTTTTTTGAGCATATTGGTTTGGATTTTTGAGCATATCTGTGAAGCAGTTATGATCATCCATTAACTACGTATCTTATTATTGACCACTGTGAACAGATTAAATATTTCTATTATCCAAGTTGTTGAGGGTTGAATTGTCCCCNAAAAGGGGGTTTATACTCTCCTTTAAAAGGGGGGCTCTTGTCCCTTCTAGCAGATACCTGTCTTTTCAAACTAACAAGTATGCTTGTAAATTATTTCTTAGGGAAAAATGTATTAGGTCTGTTACCGACCCATGATATAAAACATTCTAGAGGTGCCAGTGTGTACAGTGGAGTTCAGCTGGGCTGTGTGCTCAGCCCCCAGCCATGCCATGTGGGTTCTGGATATCAGAAGCACACTCCAGCCAGGTGCCACAGCATGGCTTGTCTAGGCTGCTTCTGCTTCATGAATGATCTTACATTCCACATAGCAGTACAGATTTATACTGACTCAGGACTCTGATTTTCCTTCCTGAATAACAAAATGTTCAGCTAAGGAAATTAGTAAAAGCACCTGCATTTCCTTCAGGTAGTTAAGCACCCATAGGTGGAGATTGAGTGAGCAGGAAAGGGAGATGAGAGCTTTTTCTCTTAAATTTGAGACAACTAAAGATCTTTCCAGCAGTCTGCATAGCTGTTACAGTTTACAAAGTATTTTTTTCTGTAGAAAACAGTTTCCCATCCTGTCCTCTTCCATAATTTACCTCTGCTTTCATATTGTGTTCTGCTCCAAACAGCTGTTCACTGCAGACAGGTCATGAAGCTTGAGGTCTTGTGAAGGAGATCTTGTGAACAGGTTGGTCTGAAAGGTTTTAGTGTCTCTCCATCTTTGGAGATACTGAAACCACAGCTGGATGTGGTCCTGAGCAGTCTGCTCCAGATGGCCCTGCTACTGAGCAGGGGACTGGACCAGACAATCTCCAGAGAACCATTCCAAACTCATCCTTCCTGTAATTCAAGGATGCAGAAGTACCATATGACTTTCAAGAGCTTTTTATATAAAGGGTATAAACATAGAAAATTATCTATTGTCATTGTTTGGGAGGAAATAATTTTACAGTGAGATCAAATAATTAATCTGCATTACCATTCATAAAGAACTTTATTTTGCCTTATCACGTGTCTGTGGAGAGAGCTGTTTGTTTGTTTGTTTCTGGGGATTAGGGATTTTTTGTTCGTGGGGTTTTTTTGTTTTTTGTTGTTGTTTTGTTTTGTGTTGGGTATTTTTGGTTGTTTCTCTCTTTTTCTTTGGTGGGGGGAGGTAAAAAATGCACATCTACTTGGCTAATTTTAGGCCATACTAAAGGCACAGAAAACTTCAACAATATGTCCTAAAGATTGCCTTGAAAGAAAATCCTTATTTCAGATTAATCACAAAAACATTCAGAGAGGAAGGAAGGAGAGTTTCATTTTCCTGTCTTCATGGTGGGTTTTGATCATTCCTAATCCCTAATATTAAAAATATCTTAATTTTAAATATGTTTATTTTGCCATGGTGGCTGATTTGGCTCTATAAATGTAATGAGTGTTAGGAAGAAATGTTAACTATTGTGTGGGTGATGGTTTTCCCACATGGAAGTTCAGCTGCTGTGTTTCTTTGTCTGGATGTTGGCTCGTGTTCTCCTTTCTGTACTCAAGCCATTGTATGTTCCTTTCCAAGAGCATCCTTATGTGATTTACAACAGGAAGTAGCAACAGTTATAAAACAAAAATGTTGCCTGTATTTTTTGTAGAGATATTTTTGTTTCAGACAAATTAGCATATTGAATTATGCATTGCAGTACAAAAAACAGTATTAGTTTATCTAAGAATACAGTGCTTGGCTTGGTGTGCAGCTGCCATAATTAGTTAAGGAAGGTATTGATGTGTTTGAAGTAGCACTCTGTGCATTTACATACATAGACTTGTGCATGCACAGACATACACACTGAGGCTGTCAGAAATTAAAGAAAATGGGGAATTTCTGTCCAGCTCAAATACTGAAACCACATGCCTATGTTCAAAACTTTGGTGAGCAGGATTTCAGATGGACTGAAAATAAAAATTAATTTATAATTCTATAATTAAATAATGAAAATTAATTAAATTGTGACAGTAGTTCTTTGCTTGACTATTGAATAAGTTACGTGACATTTTTCAGCAATATTCTTGGCTTTAAATTTGAACCAATATATAAAATAACACAGAAAATACTACACTAGGGAATGTTCTCTCCAGGATTTTCATAAAAGAGAGAAATCTAATATTATACCCTAGTATTAATTAACGTTAGATTTACTATCTGAAAGAAGGTATTTTAAATTCTGAAAAATGAGACGTTTATCTTTTTATAGTCTCTTTCTCATAATCTTCATTTTCCAAAGGCATTAAGGGACCTTATGTTTGCAAAGTGGAAATTATTAGAGATAATTAAGATGAAAGTTTTATTTGACAGAAGAATTCTCATGATGTTTGGAAAGACTCAGTTTAAATCTAATCTCAGTTCACACTGTTGCTTTTTAGAATGAAATGCTGTGTAATAAAACCACAAACAGCCAAGCCAGATTGCAAAACTGCAGAGACATTATTTGTGTCCCTTAAAAAGGAAGAAAACTTATACCTTCCAACCTCTTGTGGATTTAGTAAATGACAAATTTATAGAAGATAAGATTGAATTAAATTACTGCTTTGAGGAAACAGATACAACTGAATGGGAGATACAAAATTATACTAATTTAAAAAGAAAAGGTTGCAGATGGCATAGAAAAGATACCCAAATTCAGGTAAAAAATAAACCACTTGAAACAGATGGGGGCAGAGATGTTCTATTGAAGATTTTTTTTTGCCAACCTAAGTTCTTATTCATAGAGGAAATATCTCAACTGAAATCTTGTTGAAGTTAACAGGAATTCTGTTGATATTTAAAATTGATCTGTAATGTCCCTAAAACATTAATTTGTGAGTAGTCAAACTGGTTGTGAATAGTCCAAACTGAGAGGCAGACTGAGGTTCCTATATCCTGGCTATGGTGCAGTAGAAGCCAACAGTAACCTCATTTGACATGAAATTGCTTCCTACTGAGCAAATACTTGATTTTCCATCTACCACTGTTCATTTTTCTGAGGTTCTTCAGCTGTAACTGGATAGCCAGATCCCGAGTCCACTTGCATTTCCAAGACAGTCACTTATCTGAGTCAGTGTTCTTGCTCCTCTGCTGCTCATTGAAGGGATCCATTTGCAGTGGAACCCAAATGTTACTCTGTTTTCTGTGCTACCCAGCTTGTGTTCAGCTTGTGTTGCCTAAAAATTTGAGAACAAATCTGAGACATAACCAGCTCCTATCTGCTTGTTTCCAGGGAAAGAATGACCCTAGCACACTGACATCTGCCCCAGGTGCCAGGTGTGCAGCCTGTGGGAAGATGCTCAGCTGCTGGTCTTTCTTTTTTCCCTGTGTGTTCCATCTAGCTCTAGAAAGGCCTGATGTAGTAAATGTTTTCTTTATATGCAATCTTCTAAATATATAGCATCCATTACACTGCTTAGTTTGAGCCAGAAATGTATATACAGAATATAGAACTGAAAAAAATCCAAACCTGTGTGTGAGGGAGAAGGATGTTTGTAGTTTCCATTCAGCCCTTTATGTTTGCCAACATAACTTCTCTGCTCCCAGTTATAAACTCTGAGTCAGTAGCATCAGCTACAGTTTCTTTTTGGAGAGATGGAGGGAAGAGGAAATGTCTCTCTCAGAAGCTTTTCCTTCACTGGAATACTGAGGTCACCAAGGTTAGCCTGCATGGCAGGGCAGCTGGAAATGGGGACTGGATCATCGAGGGGTGGAGCAGCCCTGGAGACAGGATGGTATGGCAGGGGTTGGAAGTGTGGGCTATAAGTGCTGCTCAGTGGCAACCTTTTATTTAAGCTCAACATCATCTCTGCTTGGAACTCTGTTAACTGAGCTACAACCCTTGGTAGCTGTTCGTAGTTGTTCCCTACTGAATGTGAAAACTTCCTTTGCATATTCACCCTCTCTCTCCCCAGTCTTTACTCTTCATATTCAGTTCTTTGATCACTCATCCACTAAGTTTTTTAAATATTCAGCTTTTTAAAATTACCAACCACTTACCTACCTGCTTAATATGTCACTTTACCAGGAAAGTAATAAGATGATGAAAGGAGGAAAGTGACTTTTGTGTAGAAATATGGCTCAAGGTGTGAGTGGAGAAAAGAACAGTCCTACTTTATTATGTCTTATCATCTCTGAATTTATGTAGTTATTTTTCAGTCAACAAATTAACTGTGATTTTCTATCTGAAAATAATGAATTGGTTTTTGTCTGCCTTTCACTCATCATATCATACCAGTACAGCAAACACTGGAGTTCATAATGATATTGTGGACACTGCTGATCAAAGCTTGTTTACATGGACTGTGTTCACTGATTTGCCAAAGTTGTCTCATACAGATGCACTTTAATAACTATTCTCTGCAAAACTGATTTTTCAAAAAGATTATTCATTCTGATTACTCTGTAATCTTAGTTATTCTTAAGAGTGTGGGATTACATACATTTTTGTTCAAAAGTTTATTCTACGTTATTATGATTCAAAATGTTCCATGAAATGAAGATATCGAGAAAAAACCCCAAAACCTTATTTATAAGGAAATATTAATTACATCTGTAAGTCTAGTTAGTCTGATTAACAGCTTATAAAACGTTCTCAATGAATGGTTGTGAAAATTCTAAAAGGAGGAATTTTAATTCACCAGTAGACATTCAAAGGTAGGAATTAAATATAGAGGCTTTTACCCTGACAATGTCTCTATTACAAATATGTTGTGTGGATACGTTGTTTTAAGATTAATTTTACGTGTTAGCATTTGCAAACAGGATTTGTATGATCTTGATAGCTAAGGAACATATTTTCAAAATGTGTGACTAACAAATTGAGTATATCTCATCCACCTATCTTTCCTGAGATGTTTTACCTAGAAGCGAGCATTCCCATAAGTAGAAAACCAGTGCAATTGGGATCTAAGACTTCCTTTGGGATTTATTCTGACATTATAAGCCTCTAGTCAGATTCAAGTGTTCAACTTCTTAAAAAATAGTGATAAATTAGTCCTTTCTCTCCTCATAATAGGAAATTACTTTCAAAATCATACTGTGCAGAACCAAAATTCATTTTAGAACTGTAATTCTCACCATTCAAATAAGAGCTATTAGGAAAGGAAATACAAAGGAATAGAGTACAGCAAGTCAGCTTTACAAGTTTCATGGTTCTGAATTCTGCACAGTTGGACTCACAGTAACTGAGGTTTCTAGTTCATAAATTAAGGAATCTGAAATACACTCACATTTAAATGTTTAATGTATTTTTTCCTCAGTGCAAGACATGTTGAAGAAAGTGTAGTTTGAAGGCTATGATCTGATCTTTAATTAGTCATTGATAGGAGCTTCTGCTAGTCAGGAACCATTAATACAGTCAATCTCTCATGTTGTGAAACATACTGACAGCCATGCAAATGCAGAAGTGTCTGAATATTATACACAAATGTATTCTTTTTATATTAAGTGAGTCTAAGAAGACAGGAGGCTTTCTATGGAGAATAAATAAATTTAATATTTTGTCCTTGTTATAATAGTTTCCTGCTGACTGAGCAGAGACCAAGAGTAGGTCCTGTGATTCTACCCTAAGAACTAAAGGACAAGTTTTGATGATGAAATTAGTGCTGTTCCATCTTACCTCTTTCTCAGGGAAAATAAGTACATCATCTTGAATCAACACTACTAGGAGAAAAAGTTTCCATCTTTTGTTTGTTTATGAGAAAATAGAGAAATTCACTGATACACTGTTAAGTGTAAACTAGAAGAGGGGTTTGTGTTTGATTTGCTGTTAGCTTCCAATAGCATTCAAAAAAAAAAAAAAGCTTCTAATTAATGTTTTCTTTCTTACACTTTGTTAACTTGATTTCAAATCCAAACTGAGCAATGAGCCAAAGCAGCTGAACCCCAGCACAGGTAGCAGGAATCTGGGCAGCATCTTCTGTCAAGCCATGAAGGCCTGTCTGGGAATTTCAGGCAATGAGTTTCAGGAAGGCCTTCCCAAAGCAAATGCCTCTCTGGCATTGCCATTGAAGGGTCAGAGCCATGCAATAGCTGCAGTCTTACCAGCAGGTATCTATTCCAGTTTGTTTAATTATTGTTTGTACTATTGTCCTTCAGAATGAGAGGAGAACTGTGAGCTGATGTCTTCCTCCCTATGGATAACTTGCATTGCTGTGCAGTGTGAATCACCTCCTTCCAGCCACTGCTTCCTAGATACATTTAAATTGAAAACACCCATTTTAAAATAATTTTTGTAGGTTTTTCAACATACTTTAGAGATCTGATAATTTCTCTCTCCTTGTTTACTGAGAGGATATGTCTTGCTATTAGCAATTATGCAAATAGAGACTAGTATGGAGAAAATTAAAACAATCTCTTTATGAAACAACACACCATTTTCACCAAGGTAAAAAAGGAAACAAAAATCTAAGCTGTTTACTTGGCTGCTTTTATTTTTACATAGATTGTTTTATAAAGTGTTGATAGAATGTTCTTGTATTATACAAATCACAAAGGAATTGAGCTTGAAAGTACAAAAAA
>VZTT01070793.1:0-12041 GCA_013400855.1 Buphagus erythrorhynchus
TAGACTAATTTGATGAATAAAACATGGTAAGGATTTGTTAGCAAGTTTCTGCTGTTGCTTTACATCAACAGATAGATTCTCTAAAACAGGACTCCAAGGGACAGCAGCACATTCTCTTACCGGTTGAACAAAGTGCGTTTTTGGCAATAGTAAACCTTAGAGTTGATAATACATTGTGCAACTGCAGAGAAGAAAGAGGGTCGATTTTAAAATTTTTCAGAACTAGCACATCTTGGACACTGATCACCAAGAAGAAGGTTAGGTTGTCCTGAGCCCATCTGCTTCACAGGGTTTGCTCTTTTGTACACAGAGAAAAACAGCGTACCTTGTCTCTGCTTCTGTTTCCCTACTGCAGTCGATCCAGTACAGAGGAATTAAACCATTCCCCTCGTGTCTGACTAGGTATTGACTTTTCTGCTTTTACTGAGCTCCACAGAGGCAAAGCAGACGCACAAATAGCTCAGACAGCTCTTGGCTCCCCTCAGGGCTGCCGCCTCCGGCCCGCCTGGGTACGAGCGCCCCGGGCTGGGGCGGCGGAGCCGTGAGGGGTCGGGGGAAGCTGTGATGAGCTGTATTGGGGCGAGTGAAGCGGTGGGGGGTCGGGGGGAGCTGTGATGGAGCCGGTGCTGCTGTGAGGAGCTGTATTGGGGCGAGTGAAGCGGTGGGGGGTCGGGGGGAGCTGTGATGGAGCCGGTGCTGCTGTGAGGAGCTGTATTGGGGCGAGTGAAGCGGTGGGGGGTCGGGGGGAGCTGTGATGGAGCCGGTGCTGCTGTGAGGAGCTGTATTGGGGCGAGTGAAGCGGTGGGGGGTCGGGGGGAGCTGTGATGGAGCCGGTGCTGCTGTGAGGAGCTGTATTGGGGCGAGTGAAGCGGTGGGGGGTCGGGGGGAGCTGTGATGGAGCCGGTGCTGCTGTGAGGAGCTGTATTGGGGCGAGTGAAGCGGTGGGGGGTCGGGGGGAGCTGTGATGGAGCCGGTGCTGCTGTGAGGAGCTGTATTGGGGCGAGTGAAGCGGTGGGGGGTCGGGGGGAGCTGTGATGGAGCCGGTGCTGCTGTGAGGAGCTGTATTGGGGCGAGTGAAGCGGTGGGGGGTCGGGGGGAGCTGTGATGGAGCCGGTGCTGCTGTGAGGAGCTGTATTGGGGCGAGTGAAGCGGTGGGGGGTCGGGGGGAGCTGTGATGGAGCCGGTGCTGCTGTGAGGAGCTGTATTGGGGCGAGTGAAGCGGTGGGGGGTCGGGGGGAGCTGTGATGGAGCCGGTGCTGCTGTGAGGAGCTGTATTGGGGCGAGTGAAGCGGTGGGGGGTCGGGGGGAGCTGTGATGGAGCCGGTGCTGCTGTGAGGAGCTGTATTGGGGCGAGTGAAGCGGTGGGGGGTCGGGGGGAGCTGTGATGGAGCCGGTGCTGCCGTGAGGAGCTGTATTGAGGCGAGTGAAGCCGGGAGGTGGCGGGCGGAGCCGTGAGGGGGAGGGCGGAGCCGGGCCGGGGCGGTCCCTGGGGCGGTCCCTGGGCCGGCTGGAGCCCTGAAGATGCGGCACCGCTCCGCCTCTTCCTGCGGCAGCCTCGCAGCTGCAGCCATGGCGCCTCGCCGGGAAGCCGCTCTGGTGCTGCTGCTCCTCGTCCTGCCGCCGGCCAGCGCGGGGCTGAGCGGCTACTTCGGCACCAAGTCCCGCTACGAGGAGGTGAACCCGCACCTGCTGAGCGACCCGCTGTCGCTGGGTCCCGGGGCGGGCGGGTCGCTGCCCGCCTCCTGCGCTCCGCTGCAGCTCCGCGCCGTGCTCCGGCACGGCACCCGCTACCCCACGGCCGGGCAGGTCCGCCGGCTGGGCGAGCTGCACTCCCGGCTGCTCCGCCGGGCCGCGGGAGCCGCCGCCGCGCTGGCCGACTGGCCCATGTGGTACGAGGAGAGCCTGGACGGGCGGCTGGCGCCGCAGGGCCGGCGCGACATGGAGCAGCTGGCCCGGCGCATGGCCGCCCGCTTCCCCGCGCTCTTCGCCGCCCGCCGCCGCCTGGCGCTGGCCAGCAGCTCCAAGCACCGCTGCCTGCAGAGCGGGGCCGCTTTCCGCCGCGGGCTCGGGCCCACCCTCGACTTCGGCGGCGACGGTGAGTGCACGACACCCACCCCCTTCCCTGGGGAGCCCTTGGCTTTTCCTGAAGGGCTGAGGGGTTCCAGCTCTCCCGAGGGGATGGGGGACTCCTGTGCCCTCCCTGAGGGGGTGAGGTAGACCCATGCCATGACTGAATGGCTCCTGTGTCCTTCCTGAGGGACTGGGGCAGCCCCTGGCCTTCCCTGAGGGATTCCCGGCTCTTCCAAAGGGGGTGGGGGTGCCTCACACCGTCCCTAAGGGAGCTTTGTCCCCCTCCTGAGGGAGCCCTGTGCTCTCCCTGAGAGCTGGGGGAGCCTCAGTCCAACCCTGGGGGAGCAGCATGACCTCCCTGAGGGGCTAGGGGACTCCTGATGTCTTCCTGGGTGGCTGGAAGAATCCCTCCCTGAGGGAGCCCCTGATGATCCCAGAGGGGTTGGGGATGTCCCCTGCCCTTGCTGTGGTTGAGGGAAGCCTCAAGACCAGTCCTATATTCCCTATGTCCAGATTGAGGGGGACCCTGCGTCCCCTCCATGGGGACACGGCTGTGGTGGGTGGACTGTTCCTTGGAGGGTATCATGGTACCCTTGGGGATGGTGGTGCTCCCCCTGATGCCCACGTTTGCTTTCAGAGGTGGAGGTTGAAGTTAACGACTCCCTGATGCGGTTCTTTGATCACTGTGCCAAGTTTGTAGCCCTGGTGGAGGACAATGACGCGGCCATGTGCCAGGTGAACACCTTCAAAGAGGGGCCTGAGATGAAGAAGGTCCTGGAGAAGGTGGCCAGCGCCTTGTGTTTGCCAGTGGAGGAGCTAAATGCAGGTAAGGAATTCCTGTTTACAAGTGGCTTCAGCTCCAAGGCTGGCCAGGAGTGACTTCCAAGATGTGTAGTTATGCAGAGTAGGTAATTTAAAGTGGCTATGACTTGGAGATGTAGTCTCTAATTATTAAAGTGCATGAGACTCTATGTCTGTGTTGGTCTTGCAGTAATACATGATTGTTGGATAGTGGTCAGAAGAAAAAGGGTGTCTGAAAACATCTTTCCTGTAGATGAAATCAGCTTTACCTGGTTTTGGAGGGATTTCAGTGCTTTTCTTTTAGTTTTTGTTTCTGGAGGAGGTGTAGCTTTTGTGAAACCCCTTACAACTCAAGCATATAAATGACCTGAGGAAAAGCAGCCGAGTGTCTGTGTGGTGACTCACCTGTCCAGAACAGAAGTGCTAGGTTTCCCTGTGCAGTCAAGTGGTGGGAAAAACCCCCCAATACAAGTGTTGCTGTTGGGATTGCAGCATTAGGGACATGCTGGAAACAAAGTTCAGCCTGATGCTGCTTATACTCAGCTGCTGATGTGGAGGGGAAGTTGTCCAAGACCTCACACCTTCCCTGTGTTGGTTCTTCTGACCCATGTGGCTGCACCAGCAGCTGATACCTATTGCACATCAGCTGATAGACAGCATTTAATGTGCAATGCTCTTGTTTTCCCCTTGTAATGATGTAACATGAAGAACTTGCAGTCCAAAATCTGGACTTTACACAATAGTTCTGTTGAACTGTGTGTTTTTGGTGCTTGGTCTTTGTCCTGCCAAGTATTTATTGGATTTCATTGTTTGCATTGCTGAACAGCAGTTGCAATTATTTTTAGAGGTAAACTGCAACTTGTGTAACAGTGGTTTATCTCATGCTTATTTGTTGGATTTGTTGCAGATCTTGTTCAAGTGGCTTTTCTCACCTGCTCATACGAGCTGGCCATAAAAAATGTGACCTCCCCGTGGTGTTCACTCTTCAGTGAAGAAGATGCCAAGGTACGTGGGGCTTGGAGCAACCTACTCTGGTGGAAAGTGTCCCTGCCTGTGGCAGGGCATTTGGAATGAGGAGATCTTGAATGGCCTTCCATCCCAAACCATTCTGTAATGTGTGCTTTTCACGTGATAGAATCATGTAATAAAATTCACTCCAGGGTACATCAGGTGAGGTTTTCCCGGGTCTCTAAGGCTCTCTGTTTGGTTTTGGGGGCTGTCAGCTCTCTAAACCAAATAAGTGCCTGTTGAAAAAACCCAGCAGAACCCAGATAAAGGAGACAAATGTTTGTTCTTCTTTTTTCAAAGCTGTTTGATGTAACTTTTGATGTTCAGTAAGGCTCCCCCAAGGCTCTTGCACCCCTGGGAAGAGACCTTTGCATAGGTGGGTGTTTGGCTAAAGGGTGGGCAGTTAGGAATAAGTGATCTGACTGAGAGAATCAGGGTCACCATGGGCTTCTGCTGAGGCCTGCCCTGTTCAGTCTAGTTATGAATAATTCAGCAGGGAGGTGAGAAATTACTTTGATGCCAGGAATTTTCAGGGAAGGAACAGAGAACGAGGAGAGCACTGTGTGCTCTTGCATAATTCCAAGGCACAGTTCTGTCTACTTGAGATGTGTGCATGTCTCTGGAAAACAGATAAACTGAGCTAAAGGTGAGGGATGGATTCTGTGGGAAGAATGATGAGTCAAAGGCAAAATCAGAAGGGTTAAAAAAAGCAGTGGATAGTGGTTGTCTCATGATGTGCAGCACCTCACCTGACTGTGATTGGTGCCAGATGCTGAATTTGGTCCCTCTTTGGTCTGATCTGTTGTCTGGTTTTATGCTGAAGTAGTTTCAACTGGAGCCTTGATGTTTGGGGCTGGTTTTGTGTCATTGCTCCAGGCTGGGAGCTTTTTGTTTTCCCTTGGTGCAGTAATAAAAACCTGTGAGCTCTAACTTTAGGTGCTGGAATACCTGAATGACCTGAAGCAATACTGGAAGAGAGGATATGGCTATGACATCAACAGTCGCTCCAGCTGCATTTTATTCCAGGATATCTTCCAGCACTTGGACAAAGCAGTGGAAGAGAGCAAAAGGTAAATCAAGAGGCTTCAGTGCTTTGGGTGTCAGCTTTCTGTGGTCAATTCTGAGCTGGGTTTCACGTGAAAGGAAGTTCATTACTTTACCTCCAAACATGGTGACATTAGGAGAACTGGAGCTAGGAGAATTTTAACAGTGAGAATACAATTTTTACTGGAGCAATATATAAATTATTATTAAAATACTTATTAAGTAATAAAATAATTATTTATTATTTTAAGTAAGTATTACTTACTTGAAGAGTATATATTTTTAGTATATATTTTTTTTGCTTTTATTGATGCTTTTGTGCTCAGCTAAAGTATTTCCATCTTTTAACTCCCTGATCCACACAGGCCTTCAGGGGACAGCCAAATGCTGTCTGATAGTGGTGTTCTCTTCCTGCAGTTTGAGAGGACACATTGAGTTAAAATAATGAGCTTTTTTGCTAAAAATGTCCTAGTTAAAAAGAATTTGTTGCTTAAATGTTAATTTACAGCCTGCATGCATGTTCTTATGTAAACTGAACAATTACAAATTCATGGTTAATAATCAGTCATGTGAATTAATACCATAGTAGATGAGTATGGAAGCTTTATTAAAGTACAGGACATCAAGGATAGGGCCATAAGATCGTGTAATGGAAGGAGAGTGATCAATTTTGTTCCCTTTTAGTGTCATTTCCTCTTTGAGCAGTGAGAGCCTTTCAATCCTTACATTACGTAGTTGCAGCTGTGTGTCTCAAGTGCATGTGAAACATCCTTGTAAGTTTAATAATAACGATTTTTAAAACCCCAAAAACTGTAGTTGGAAGAGAGAGGTACAGATGGAGGTTTCTGATTTATTTGGAGCTGGATCAGCAGTTGCTGAACTGGGAGTTGGGAAGAGCAGGTGTGTGAGGCAGAGCTCCGAGCACCATGATAACTTCGTGTCTTTCAGCATTGGCTATGGAGCTTCAGTTGCAACACCTGGTGCTCTCGTGTTTGATTTGCCATCACGAGGGGAAGCAGGCAGTGAGTGTAAAGGATGAGGACCCTAAATCTCGCAAAATTCCGAGTTGTGTGAGCAGTATTCAGGATGAGCATCATCCTAAACAGGAACCGGAAAGTCGAGGTAGCCAAGTGCCACAGGAATGTGTTACTCCCTTCCACAACAGAAGGTGGCAGTCGTGAAGCACTGGAGACCTGGGAATAAACTGAGTTGGGTAACCCTGGAGAGGATGTGGGAATCTACCACGGCCAGCTTGTCTCTCTTGGAATTTAGGGAGCAGAGCTGCAGCTAATCCTATCTCATCTAGAGAGGGACACTTCTCTTTAATCTATGGAGAGAGACACCCTGTGGCAGTGTGAGAGTAGAATGAAAGCAAGGAAACACACATACAAATAAGAAGATATGCCAGTCTCTTCTTTCTTTTTAGGGTGATGGTCATCTTCAAGGCAACAGGTTAAATATTTTTGCAGCATTTTCAGAAAGTGACCTTTTGTGGTGATGAAATGTCTTTCAGTAGAATGTTGCTTCAATTTAAGTGTTTAACATTGATTTGTAACTGGCTGGTTGCTCTAAAAATTTAAGAACGAGAAATTACTCTAAAAATTTAAGAAAAATAAATTTACTTCTAGGGCATTATCTTTACCCCAAAATCTATTTTCTTTTTGGAAAGCTTAGATTGGGCTATCCAGAAGGAAAAAGGGAAGTGTTTCTGTTCTGGGAAGAAGCTGAGGGATCTGGATTATCTGTTCTGCTCCAGACTTGGCAGTGGGGAGCAGTGTTGGCAAAGCTGTATTTTTGTAGCATACTTTATGCATTTATGTTCAATAGCTTTGTTCTGTTTTCATTCCCAGTTGCAGTGAAATTAAAAAGAGAGAACCTGTTTCTTCCATGAAGCAATTGTTGCCCTTGCAATCTGCTGACCAAACTTAGTTGCTTTATCAAAGCTTGCTTTTATTTCCTTGGTGGAAAACCCTTTTTGCTAATTGGTCTGTTCTTGAGAGTATGATGAAGGTGGTAATAAATATCTGTTGCTAATTAGTCCCACTTTCAGTTTGCAGTGCAAAAGTTTCAGATGTTTTTAGGCTCTTTCAGCATGTGAATTCCAGTATAACTCTGGGGTTTAAACTAGCAATAGTCTCTTGTGTGCAGGGCTTGCTGTACAGCAATATGGTGTTAAAAGCTGTGAAAGGGATAGATTGGGAGCAAGGACTCTTTCTTCTGTACAAATTTTCTTAGTTTGAAAAATATAGTGAAATGTTTCACAATGAAACCATTTCTGCTTAGGAGATAGACTTTTGTGAAAGTTGCTCTTGTTCCATATCAAGCCCATGTGATTTACTGTACTGAAATGGCATAGTTGGGCAGTTGTCATATGTCTTCACAATTATGAAGTCTTATTATATTTTCCCAAGTCTGCCTGCTAGGGATAGAAAATAGCCAGAGAAGCTGGTGAAGAATTACTTTTCACTGCTGGTTTTCCTAGCAATTTAATGAACAGTACTTTGCCCACAGGAACTTTGTGTTGATGAGAAATTCGGGTATTTTGGTACTTATTGCAATGTGAAGCTGCTCATGTGATTTTCAAAATCTTTGCAGCTGCACGCTTGGGCAGAGGTGGATTTGCAAATCAGTTGTGGCACACTTTAAAAGCATATTAGCTATTCAATAAAGCTGTTGTAGACTTCCTTTTTTTTTTTTTTTGTTTTTTTTCCCCTCTTCTGGCTTCAAATATTTAACATTAATATTTCCTGCTGGTGAAAGAATATGAAATACCTGATACTGCTTGTACTGTCCAAGTGGGTTACCATAAGGTTCTGGAAACTGGGAGGATGCTTTGTGCAGCCATCTCAGTATTTACAGTGTGTATTGATAATACCAGACTAGCTGCACATAGGCATTGTAAAATATTGGTGGTGGTTTCCTCTGAAAGAGTAAATGGGTCCAAGGTATTAAAAAAAAAAAAGTACCTATTTCGATATGATTCAAGATCAATTGAAGGTGATCTTTGTGAGATATACCACCAAGCTGTACGGTAAAGAGACCAATTTGGCAATTTATTGGTAGCTTTTATTGTTGCGTGTAATTTGCCTTCCTCTTTGCAGGTCACTTCCCAACACAATTGGTAACCTTTCAGGTCATTTACTGCTGTGCCTTAATTGTTCCTTCCAAACCTATGACTCAGTACAAAGGAGTATAATGGGTAATCTAAAACCACTTCACAGTTCAAAACTCTACAGAAGGAACTGAGAAAAAAGCTTCTATGTATGCAGTAGCAATGAAATAATTAGATTGAAAATCCCCTTTTGCTCAAGTTCAAAACGTTCAGTCATGTTTTTTATTAAAACCCCTTCACTGCTGCTGGGATGACTTTCATTAATAAACAGTCGATGTCTCAGTCAGCAGCTCTGTGTATGGTGGTATGTAGTGTATAGTGGGATTTGATTGCTCCATCTTTCAAAGGTGGGACTTCTGACATGACTGAAGGGAGCTTTTGGGGAAGCCAGAGATGTGAAATTTGCCACAGATCCTTGTGGCACATTCAGCAGCATCCCTGTGTCTGCATTTCTGAAGTGTGTGTGTGTTTGCTGACTTCTCTCAGAGAGCTGAGCAGCCCATGGTCTCTCCCCTGGGAATGTGACTGTTCATCTGTCTGCCCAGAACTAGAGATTTAAAGTTTCTTGGGTCTTTCAGATTCCCCAGCATGTCCTCAATCTCACCTTAATTAGTTAATACATGCTTGCTCAGGATTGACCTGAAAAAGTGTCTGAGCAACTTTGATAGTCATACCCTTTTATGTAAGAGTGAAAAACCCAAACAGTACCTAGGCAAGGAACAGACAAATGAACTGGTCTGACCAGTGTGCACCTTGGGCAGAAAAGGGTTTGACAAGTGCCATCAGCCTCTTGGTTTGGTTTTGGCTCATGATGGATCAACATTGAGCATTGTTGTGGTGCTGCTGCAGTAATGCATTTTACCTCTGAGGTTTGAAACAATGGGAGAAGTGGTGTCAGCCAGGAAAGAGCCTTTGAAAGTGCAGCAGCTCTGCAGTGAAACACAAGGAGGCCTAGGCTAATTAGCTCCAAGTGATTAAGTGTTGTAGGACTAGATAAGAGCCTTTTAATCAGGGTTTTTAATGAGTTTTATATAGTCCAGTCAGCATTCCAATTTGCTTTTGTCATGAGTGAGCTTGTTCCTTGTTGCAACAGAAGAAAAACTTTCTCTTTGTCACTATAGTGGTGGCATTTTGTTGAGTTGTGCTGATTCTGGGAATGATTGGCTGTCATCTATTTATGGTGGAAGTTTTGACATACGAGGACTTAATACTATTTGACAGATATTTTTTAAACTTTTTTTTATTCTTTTTCCCACTGGTGAAAACCCTCTGAGCTTTAACACTACTAAATATTTCTGCTGCCCTCTGAGTGCCACCGCTGCATTCCCTGATCTCTGCTGCTTCCTGCTATGTTTAGGGTTTGTTCAGCATTTTTTTTTTCTTTTTCCTGAAATAAATCACAGGGGGAAGTGAGAAGGATGAAGAATCCATCCCATAGTTGAAAGCAGGTTTTGGAGTTCTTTGACTGGCTTTTTTATTAGGAAGAAAAGGGACAGAGTGTAGTCTAAGCTTGCTTTTTAAACAGTGTTAAAACTTACCTTCTGTGCAGTTGTTGGAGGGATTTTTACATGAGGTTAGAAGGTTGGCCAGATGAGCTTTGCTGCAGGAAATGTTTCATCTTATCCCACTATTTTCTGGGGGTTGAGTTATCTCTAACTGAAAGTCCAGTCAGTGCTCAGGAAACAAACCCCAGTTTAAAGAAAGTTAAAGCCCAGTTAAAAGAAAGTTCACTTTTTCCATATGGAAAATGAACTATCAGTAGTCCTGGGAAGAGTAGGAATGATCTGCTCTTGAGGATGGTTGAGCTGATGCAAAAGATTGTTACACCCAAATCTGCTGAGATCCAGTAGAATTAGAATTTACCTGGGTGATAAATCCCACCTCTGTGCTTCTCCATGATGCTTTCCCCACCCCCATGGTGAGACTTAGCTTTTGAGGTTGTGCTGCTGAATTGTTCAGCACTTTCTTTGTTCTCATCTGTGGTCAGATTCACTTAAAAGGTAAAAAACCTGTAAAACCCCAGTGTGGGCAGTTCAAGAGCTGACACATCTCTCTAATGAAACCTGCTTGTGTTCTGGCTTCTGCTTGTTTGGAAGTGCCCCATGAAATGAATATGAAACCAATCCCTTTCAAACAAGCTTCTAATATTTTATGGCAGGGTTTTATGCACAGTCCCTTCATCTCCCTTCAAAGGTGGGAATGAGTCTTCCTCAGTGGGCTTTCCCAAGCCATGTCCTAGTAAATAAAAGGGAAGGAAAAGTGGATGGAAATGCCATTAGTAATTGCCAGAGGACGATGTTGAGAACTTTGATGCTTCCAACAAGATGCTGAGTCACTGATAGATTGTGAGGCAAATTGAGCGCGGAAACATCTGGCCTGTCATTTAATATTTTATCAGCCTGTGCTACTGTTTATCAGTGTTCTCTTGCTTGTTCTGCCTTTCTCAGAAATGCAGGGGCAGCTGTAACCTTTGCCTGTGTGTATTCGTTCTCTGAAAAGGTAATGTCGTCATTTTCCCCACAATTAAAAATATTGCTGTTTAACCTTGATGGCCATTTTGATTGTCATTGCTGGGTGATAGGAAACGTCATCTGAGCTGGAGTCCTGACCCTGGAGACTGAGCAGGGAGTGCTGGAGCAGTGTGGGAAATCACCAGTATTGGTGGCAGACCAGGCATGCTGTGCTAAAGAGGCTGTGGAGAACTCAGGGTTGTGTCACATCAGGAAACAGTTTTAATCCTCATTTAACTAATCTAGTGGGATAGCTCTGAGTGGGAGAGGTTCGTTTGGCCTCCTAAGGCTGTTTGACCTGTTTGCATGAGGATTTCATGAGACTAAAGCAGGTGAAGGAAAAACTCAAGCTACACTGAGTGAGCACCTTGTTTAGTCCTTCTTTTCCCTCTTCTTCCCTTGTTTTTAAAAACTTGTTATAATCTGTGCTATAATTTGTTTCCTGCTTTGCAAACATATGCCTTGCTGATAAATTTTTTTTTGCTCTATTTTTTTGTGATTTACTTCCATTTCAACACTTTTGCGTAGTGTCAGCTGGAAAGTAAAGCCAAACTTTGCTTAAAGCCAGCATTGATAGCCAGAATGTTAATGTTTTTGTCTTAGCATTTCTGAAGCCTTTTTTGAGTGGTGGGATGTGAAATCCATTCCCTGTGGAGTCTGTAATGCCTATGTAAGATTGTTTTGGAGATTCTAGCAGCATATTTGCATTCCCAGCTTCCCTCTTAGTTAACAAAACAAAGACCCCCATGCAGCTGGGTCTACATAAAAATACAAAAAATTAAATAAGGGAAAAATTTAAAAAGCAGCTCCAGGGGAGAATCAGAATTCCAGGCCAGTCTTGTGGAAATAACGCTCCAGACTAGTACTGCTGAGCACCTTGATGAATCTGATATACCTGGGAAGTGTCAGGATAGCTCTTTAAAAGGAAAATATTCCTCTTGGGAGGGATCAGCAAATATAAAGTTAGCAGAAGTCATCTGGTAGCCACAGTCATGACTTCCAAACATCTTTATGATCAGATTTCCTTATCTAAAGAAATCAAGCAGATGGGGTTAAGGGGAAAGGTCCTTACACACAGAAAAAAATTGATTAAAATTCCAAGAAACGGAGGGTAGGGACAGCTACCCAGTTTTTTTTTTTTTTTTTCCTCTCTTCCTAGCAGAGATAGAGCTGGAAAGATCTGACCTGCTTGGAATGTTGTAAATGACTTGGACAAAGAGGTGACAAGTTCAGTGGCATTGCAAATGTGGCAGTTTCTTTCAAGATAAATAAAATGAAGTGTTTCTGCTAGGAAGATTGTGAAAGGACCTGGCCAGATTGACTGGGCTGGAAAACTGCAGAGCTGTCAAGTAATCCACATAGGGGGAAATTATCTTCTTATCACCTGTTGGATAGAATGTGGGAGAACCTATTGCTCAGGGGCTGAGTTATGAGATTGTTGTAGCTGTCTGAGATATCTCAAACTTCAGGTGAATGGGGTTTGGAGCAGCCTGGTC
>VZTT01070796.1:0-17556 GCA_013400855.1 Buphagus erythrorhynchus
TGGGTGGTCAGGTCTGGTGCCTTGTATGGGTGGGAGGATCTGAGGTCAGAGTGTGCAGCACTGAAATGATAAATTCCTGTTACAGATTCCAAGTACGTGTATGGGACCTGCTCTGGTGGCACACAGAAGTTTTCATCGTGGCATGATGGTGTGAGGTGCTCTGGAACATTTGATCCTCCTGAGAAAGAGCTGTAAGCAGAATTTGACTTTCCAGGGAGATGCAAGAGACGGTCCATGCTGCTGATTGACTTCACTGACAAAAGATGAGCATTTTCAGGAGAGGCCACAGGCTCTACCAGCTTCCCAGTTCTGCCACCTTGCCTGTGAGTCCATCTTTCTATCTCATTCCCAGCTGAAGTACTGTTGTAGTATTTCCAGAAATCCAAGTCTGATTAAAAGTCCACAACTGAGCTGTTAGTAATGAATTTTTTTCTCTACAGTGACATTCCAATAATATCTAGAGGATCCTAAAAAGAAAGATAAATGTATGAAAAAGACTCAGTGGGAGGATTCTCATGGCATATCTTGGAAAACCTTTCCCAGAGTCCTAAAACAAGTGGCTTGAGACTGACAGAGCATCATGATGAGACATTCTGCTGTCAGTCCCAAGTCACAGATTTAAAAAGATGGCCAAATATTTATGGTTGCAGCTCAGAACTCCCCTGCAAATGGACTAGGAAAAAGCACCACCATAGAGTTCATGTATGACAAATACACAGTTTTTGCAGCGTCTGGAAAACAGCCTGTGTTTATCAGCAGCACTTGACAGTTCCTCCCTGATTGCTGTGCATGATGCCCATAAGTTTAGTTCAAGAAATGGATCTCCACAAGCAGCAGCCCAATGGGCCAAGAGAAGACAAACAGGAGATCCTTACACCAACAGCATAACCCTCTCAGCCACCTCTGCCAGCTTCAAACCCCCTGATGTGCTCCCAGGCAGTAGGAGCCCCAAATAAAAGACTGAACCTGGCACCAGAGTGGTTCTAACCAGCAACCTTGTTTAGTAATTCTATTTAAACCAGCTCTAGAAAGTGATTAATTATTTAAAAGAAAGCAAACACTCTTGAAAAGCTTCATCAACAAGCTGCTCCAGTAAAAGGCCTTCTTGGGAGACACAAACTGTGTCCAGATCCCTCCAGAATATTACATGTCTGATTTATTCATAAAGGTTGAACTCACCAGACACTAATCTGCCATTCCCAATATCATATTTGTGAGGTGGGACCTCAAAAATCTGGCAGAAAGAGAGGTTTCAGGGGGTTGTTTCTCTTTAATAAAAAAAAAAAATCACATTCCTGCCTTGTTTCAAAGACAGTCCTGGTATCATTCATTTTCAGCCAAAGGAAGAGATGGATAGGAGCCAAAACACACAAGTTAATCTATAAATGAAACTTGGATTGGACTGGTGGGGCACACTAAATAAATTAACCAGTTTCTGGGAAATGAAAACAGTCTAACATCACAAAGTGGTAATTTGCCTGCTGGTTTTTTCAGGGTTTTTTTTTTTTGGGTGTTTGTCTGTTTTCTCAACATTTCAGTAAGAAACCAACTCAAGGATGTCTGGAGTTCTCTCCCTCTTTACAGATGATTTAAAACACAGTTGTGAAATCTAATTGTCTGTCCATGAATAACAGGGTCACAAAGGAAATAGGAAGCATCAGTGGCTTGCAATGCCATTCCCCATCCTTTTCACCATGGTGTATTGAGGAATTTAAAGAAATAAAAACTGTAGATACTTGGTGAAAGGAAAATCTTAGATTTTCTGAAACCACTGAGGAAAAAAAGCAGTTGAATGATTGCAATGACACTAACTATAGACTGGGAGGGTACCACTGTGTCTCACACTGCCGTTACATTTCCTAGGCAAACAGAGTGTCCTGGAAGTCTGGCCCATGGCAGTGATCTCTGGGTCTCAGAGCTGGGAGAACTCAGCGGCACCTGGAGGTGCTGTGGATGTACAGGATCAAACCCCACAGGAGCCACATTCCACAAGAGATCCAGAAAGCAGATTGCTCTGTCATTCTTATCTCCCTGGTTGTAATTAATTTTTTCTCCCAGTTGTAAGAGTCAGTCTGGAGTTTCCCTCATATGCCTCACAACCATCGCGAGGATAGAGGTTATCCCAAGGACCCCCCACCTGCTTCTGGACAGGAGTTCTGGCCTGGCTGAGGTGGATGTTGGCCAAGGGACTGTTTGCTGGTGCGCTGTGCTTGCTGTGCTGTCCACGGTACAGTGCCTTCGAACAGGTACTACGCCTACAGCTGCTTCTCGGAGCACCACTGCATGTTCTGTCTCGGAGCACCTCACAATGGCCCATAAATCTCCCCACCTCTTGGCCGGACGCCACTCGCTTTGGAAAAGGACTATAAAAAAGTGACCCTCTGGAGAAGCCTTTGAGATCTCCCCACAGAAGACACGTCTATTGGCTGGGACCACAAGGATCCCAGAGTCTATTGGCTGGAATCACGAGGACCCCTGGAGTATATTGGCCAGACCATGAGGACATCTGTCTCGTCTGTTGGTAGCTATTCCCTATTCCCCCCTTTCTCTCTCTCTCTTTTTACTTTGTTTCCTTTAACTCTCCCTCTATCGCAAAACTTAGTTGTTGGCACTCAATAAAGCGCATTTTTGCTTTGAGCTAACTGATTTGTTCCCTATTGTTGTCTTTTGCACCCATTGAGATAAAAACGAACCATCACAACTCCCATCTGTATTAACAGCGGATTGTGACACCAGTGGAACTTCTCCAGGCAGCTCTTACTGATGATGCTGTAAATAGACTGAGACAAATCTTTGTCTGGGATGTGCTGGCACAGTTCTATGGAAGTTAACGGAGCCACCCTGATTTACAATGAAAATTTAGCTCTAACTTTTCACAACAATGTGTAGAATCCAAGTAACTGTTGTGATTTAGTTCACGTCTATCAATGGAAGTACTGTTCTGGTTTCCTATACCAGTCATTCCCAATCTTTTCCCCCATTGTTTCAAGCTCCTCGTTGGGATTTACAGTGAAGTTGACTATACAGAGAAGAATTTTTGACAGGTTTTTATGATGATACCAGAAGTAATAGGAAATATAATTTCAGTATTGTAGAAGACTGAGGTAAGAACCTCTGACTGATACTGAAACACACCTTAGGGAAAACTTGTCTTATTTCTATTGAAGAGGGTATTTCCTAAATGCTGGCAGCAGAATCGTTTATCTCAATGTGTTCAAAGAACTATGTGGAAACTGCCCTCTCTTTCCCATGTAAGAGAAAATAATTAATGTCCTTAAAACTCAACTGACATGAACAATGACATTATTGTTCTCAGTGGGGAGGCGGTAGAACTCCCTCATGGACTGTGCTGTCTCTGGGTCTCAGATATATTCTGGCAAGGCTGGAATACAATGTGCCATTCCAGGCCGGCTTGCAATACTTGCATTGTAAACCACTGAAAGCAAGAAGAAAAATGTTAAATTAAAGTATATCAGAACCAAAACCACTGAAAGATGAAGGGAAGTGTATTAACAGTGTAGGAATACAGGAAAGTATATTCACTCCATTCTCAAGGAAGAAGTAAAGCCACTACCAACCTATTAAGTTCCAAAATTGTCTGCTTGTTGTTTTTGGTTGTTAAAAACAGAGGCTAACTTAACTTCAATCCACATCAACCTGTTCTGTTCTAGGGAAAGGTAATTTGCACTACACAGTCTTGAATTCTTTGCAATCAACTCACTATGTCAAAGCCTCATGTCTGGCAAATTAACTCTGATTTAAAAGAAATCAGAGAAAACCTAGTGACTCCAGACTACAGTCAGTGAACAACTTACCTGTCTTATAAGGGCAGGATTTATTATAATTACAGTTTGGTCTTGTTTGACCTCATTTAGAGCTTGCTAGGTGCCATAACTGATCCGTAACTCACCTGCACTTACATACAATGCTTGCCCAAATAAATCATCACCCATCAGAAACACAGGTATTCTCTCTATCAAGTCTCTGGTTTGCCCTCAACAACCCAGGAAAAACAGCCCCTGGCACATAACACAATCTGCAATAATTTGTGTAATTGTGGAGTTCCCTTGAAGTGACCAACACAATCTTTGCATCACAGAAGCAAGAATGAGAATTTTCCTTAATAAACACAAGCACAGTTCAAACCTTCCTAGCTCTCTTTTTGTGTAATTGTCCTTTTTCTACAAATGGCTCCATGAAAATAAAGGGGAAACCCACAGCTGTTAATCTGGATCAAACTACAATACACAAGTGCTCTCCAGAAGAGAACAAGCGTGCAAAATGCAAAGCAAACACCTTGACCAACCTATCAATATTATGTCATGTCCAAATTTGTGAATGACCTGTTCCTTATCAAAGGGTAAACACTGGATGTAAATATTAGCTGAAATTCTTCAGATTCCAATCTGTTGCAGAGTCTGCAGCACCTGACACCTCTTCTCCCCAGACCGTGAGATCTCATTGCTACCAAAAGATCACCTGAGAGACTCTTGCTTTAGTAGGTGATCCTCCTGGCTTTCCCAAGGCAACCTAGAGAGGCAAGAATCCTCGAGAAGTCAGGTGCAGTCTCTGGCATCCCAGAAACCTTCAGCAGGTCATTAGGTGGTGATCTAGCACAGGTTCCTAGTTCTCTATCCAGGTCTTTCTGGACAGAAACCCATGCCCCTGCACAACATGGATGCATTCTTAGTGACTCTACCTCTGAAATATGAGATGTCTGGAAATAAGAGCTGCTCCTTTGACCAGACTCTGAAATATCCATAAATTCCAGACAAATGTCCGAAGTCTTCAAATTCCATTGTGTTGGCATCACTGTTGAAAGGGTGAGAGAAATGGAAAGATACTACATTCAGGAAAGTGTGGCTGGCATTGTCTTTGTGCCCAGCATCTCTGAAAGTCACTATTCTCTCTTTCTCTGCCTTTTCTTTTTAATAGATCCTCTCTCTTTGTTATTTGTTTCTAGCCTATAATCAACAATTTTATCCCCCTGGACTTTCAACTTTAGGTTCAAACAGGAAGGCAAACATAGCAGATGATATTGCCTTTGGTTGACTGAACAAACACACTTTCTGCTAATCTGTATTTTTTTTTGCTAAGATTTCTGAAGACTCTAATCCCTGCTTTTCTCATTTAGTGCAATTTCCAGAACTATCGTGCAGGTAGGTAATGGTCACTAAGGATATTGTACATCAACACCCAAGGACAAAATCTCACATTTGGCTTCCAGGCCCAGTCGAAGGCTCACCCTGCTACTGAGAGCCAGGGAAGTCGAAGTGTCACACGGTCCCAAAACAGAGCCTAAGTGGGATTTAGGGGAGGTTTATGTCTTGTGCGTACAGAAATAAATTTCACCATAGTCTGAGGAATGCAAACATTTCCACTAAAACCCATGGATACACACTCGAGGCTGTCTGGAGCTATCAAAGTATTGTGAGAAATTTAGAGAATGATGAAAGTAATAATAATAATAAAATGCATCTCAGTATCCCCTTTTTTGTGTAGGGGCATAGACAAACCTTCCTAAACTTCCTCACTCTGCTATGCCAGGCTCTCTACAGAAGGAAGAGATTCTTAGTGACCAACATGGGAGCTTTGCTGGAGCCACAGTACCAGAATGGGTCCATCCTACACCTTCCTGGTGTCACTTCCCATGGGGATGACATCTCACTGATGAACAGGAACATTTGGCATTTGCCTAACATGCCTACTGGATGACGAAAAGCTGTGGCCCAAATAAACTGCTTTTGGAGGTGAGAACTATGGCCCAATCACTGGCCAAAGATTTAATGAGGAAGATCAGGTTTGGCAATTCTTCACAGCACTGTGAGAGACCTTTTCGGAGCACCCAAACGAGTCTGACCTTTTAATTAGAGCAGTCACCTATTGCATACCTCTCCATTGTCCTTGAATTCCCTTACTTTCCTTATTCAGCCTCAAAAATTTATCTTGGTTTCCATCAGCATTAGTCTTTATTCTATTAAACACCAAATACTTTATATTTCTTCTACCTCTGTAAGTAAGTCTCAGAAAATTATTTTGCCACAAATCAGTTTAATCCCAAATGTATGCATTTCTTACCAACCATTTCCATTTTATCTCTTTTAATGTCAACATATTTTCCTTATTTCTTTTTAAAACCCAATCAAGTTCATTTGATGCCATAAACTTAGCCCCATACTAATTTTACAGGCTACAAAAACACAAGAGCATTAAAAAATTGCAGACTCTAAAGCACTAAAAATCCAAATGAAAAAATATCTAATGATACTGTTGATATTGAAACATATGTCTTTAGATTTAATATGTATATTATTAATTAACTAATTAATAACATAGAATTTAATTAATATATATAATAAAGACGTTTTCTCATTTCTACCATGTTGACTGCTTCCCAGCAAGGCTGTCCAAGAAACATCAGGGAAAAATAAAATTCTCATAGTCTCCCTGACCTACTCCTGGCTCCACTGAGCTTCCCACAGCTTAGGCAGCAAGTCAAGCTCACAAGAGAAGAAACTAGCCTTTAAATAGGTGTAATCCAATTCAACATCTCTTTCCACTGATGTGGTTTTAGTCCAGAATCCTATGAGTTGGTAGTTGGTTAGCAATCTGTGCAAGCACAGTTTTAAAAACCTGTTCATTACTAATTGCCTGTTAGAAAAAACCCAAGTGCTTATAACAGGCAGCTTCACCAGCTGCTACACATCCCAAACCCAGTGTATTTCCAGCACTGCCTTTATCAGAATTTGCCTTTTCCAGCTTTATCAGAGCCCTGGGAGAGCTGATGCTCACTCAAACTTACTAGTGAGGGTTGGCTGGCTGGGAAATATAATGAAGTCATCTTATCTTTGAAGAATTGTGGTTTTCTGGCACCTACATATGCTTAATTCTAATATAAAACTATCCTCAGAAGCTTTATGGATGGCTCTGTAATTGCAGTTCAAGAGTCCTTGCCAGAACAACGCTGCAGATTCCAATTTCTACATGCTGTAGCTGTGTTTTCCACAGACAAACCTGCAGTGAGAAAAAACATTCCTGCTGCAGCTCCAGTTTTAGACAAGGATGGATCCAGAGGCAGTGACTGGGGAAGGAGCAGTGTCCAGTTTGCCTTAATACAGTAGGATTTTATATATATTATTGCTGTATATAAATATATATGTTTATATAATTTAAATTATGGCTTCAGATGGATCAGAAAATTCATTCTCTGGTCCCTAAATGTATTAAGAAGCTTTTTGAACTTTGCAAGCTTTAGACTGTGTGCTGTGAGCTTCATGAAGATATAGAAATACACTCTCTTCACTACATTCCCAAAGTAATTTCCATCTAGGGGATACTGACAGGTAAAATATGGGATAGAGAATCTTACCAGACCTTCCCAGAGCAGAGGGTGACATGGTTGAGCTGGCTCCCCTAGATTATCCCTGAGAACAGGAGAGCACAGGAATCAGCTTGTGGTACCTGGAAAACTTGCCAGCATTGAACACAAGTGAGGAGGAGACTGGAAACATGACAAAAACAGTGAAAACAAGCACAGATGTGCAAATGAAGCTTAATCTAACAAAACAATCTTCCTGTACCTCAGAGTATATCTTACAAATTTCAATTATATACTGCCACTCTGTCTTACCATAAGACAGAGTATTACAGTCTTATGGTAAGACTCTGCCTTACCATAAAATCATTTGAGTCCCACAGCAGGAGCAGAACCCAGGCCCTCGCCTTTTCAGCACTCCTCCTAACTACAAATTAATTTTTTATTATCATGTAACTTTTCCAGTCTTTCATAGCAGCAGTCTAAAATAAAATTGGTGAACAATATTAACACTTCCATTTTCTTTTATATAAATCCAGGATTATGAAGTCATAACAATTAATTTAGTATTTTTAGAAAGCCATTAGCCCTTTCTTATTTTGACATAGGAGACAGAAACTATTCCTTTCCAGAGAATGTCTGTTTTCAGTCTATTTCCATCCAGATGTTAAACATAATTGTGTCTGCGTTTGGACTGGTGCAGACAGTAATGCAATATCCAATTACTACAGAACATTCCACTGGAACAAAAGGAAGCCACCAAATATACACAAGAAATAATATATTAGACTGCTCTGTTCCTTTGGCAAATATTGCATTCCAGTATTTTCCCATAGCTTTTTTTTGGGCAGAATTAATAAGTGTTTATGCTTAATCTCACTAAATGTATCTCTGGTTTCCACAAAAAATGAAAACTTGGATTAGTAGTTAAAAATAATCTGGAAATATCCAATAGTTGCCTTAGAGCAGGTTTAGTGGTGGGGTGGAGTTGCTTGGAATTAGGGGCAGAAATCAAACCCTTGGTCTGCAAAGAGTATCACAGAATCCCAGAATGGTTTGGGTTGGAAAAGTCCTTAAAGATCACCTTGTTCCACACCCTGCCATGGGCAGGGGCATCTTCCACTAGACCAGGTTGCGCCAAGCCCCGTCTAACCTGACCTTGGACACTTCCAGGGATGGAGCAGCACAATCTTCTCTGGGCAACATGTGCCAGGACCTCACCACCCTCACAGGTAAGAATTTCTTCCCAATATCTAAACTAAACCCACCCTCCTTCAGCCTCCCTTCAGACGTGCTGCAGGACTGGCAGGAGATGTCAGAGGAAAAATGATGGGGGAAGCATAAATTAATTCAATTCTGGGAAAAGGCAGCACTCAGAGCTTTTGTGAGAGACTTTCCCTAAGCAGATGATTCCAGGATAAGTATTCACTTCTGATAACAGGTGAGTAATTCAGAAAGCAGTGGCAGTTTCAGTGAGAGGGTCTACTGGGTACATACAAGCAAGGGACCAAGTGATTCCCTGTCTGTAGCACTTCATACCAACTAGTTCCCATCCAAACAGAAAGGTGTGAGTTTTTGCAGATACACCTTTCTATATTTAACCCATTCTACCGAAATTCCCCTCTGAGCTCCCAAATCAGTCCTCTATAGCCTGCATTTCACCATTAACCTCGAACATTGCCTGTGCTGGAGAATTACTACACACACACACACACATTTTGTACCAAGGTAGCTATTTTTTGTGTAAAAATGTCTACCTGCCAGACCCTTTACCTGACCCATTTAACACAAACCTAGATTTTACAGCACATAATCTGCACACTCAAGGATAGAGCAGAGCTCCTGTGATTGTATTAGACTCAGGTGACACTCTAGACTGTCCATACCCACAGCAGGGGTGCGATTGGCCCCTTACACACTACAACACACTGATAATTTTAGCATTTTTAAGATAATATTTTGTTACAAATTCAGTTCTGTCCTCAATTATTTGGTTACATTCACATATTTCACAGAGATCCTGAAGACAAGCCCTGAAGTTCAAGTGGCTTGGCGCAATCATGTATGCCTAAGGCAGCTTCCAGCCCCAAGTTAAACATTTAAAAATGTGGTTTTAATATTTTCCAACAGCATCCTGCCCCTTCCTCTGTTTCCAGGCTGGCTGTTATAGAAGGGTGCCTCAGATGGGAGCATGTGGACTTTGGCAGCAGATGCTCTGCAAGGCACCTGAGAGCCGAGTCAGCCCTTGGTGGGGAGAAAGGATTGATAGAAAACACAGCACCTGGACACCTGTTTGTCCAACACTATGCTTTCTTCTCTCACCACCACCCACCAGCTCATGCCTGGCCCTGGATGGGGTTTTGCAACATGTTTAAGTCATCCCTCCCCAGTGGGACCATTGGCTCTGCCTGCCCTGCCCTGCCGAGCTGGGACAGCACACTCTGCACCTTCTCTTTTGCTGAGACCTCCCAAACCACCTGTAAATGGCTGCCACAATGCCATAAGCACTCACACACTGGCAGATGTGCCACAATGCTACAAGTACCTGTCATGGCCAGGTGCATCTCAAGCATCCAACCCCACATATCACACAAACTCTGCAACAAACCCTGTGAGGTCCACGGACATGTGTGATGTCCCCAGCTGCTCAAGGGACACTGCTGATATAAAGGAAAATCTGCTTGTCAGGAGAGACAAATGAGCTTATCCACCATGCACTGTGGCCCTCAAAGGTCTGCACCTGGGATCTCACTGAATCCCTCCTCAAACACATGCACTTATCCACAGGCTAAGGAGCAGTCAGTTAGACCATGGATCAGCAGAATCATGTTTTCCAGACTTACAGCAAACACAATATAAACAACAGAGTAATCAGAATGTTCTTTTCATTATTTTCTTGCATAAAGCAAATATACAAATAGACAGCACAGTAACTGCTGAAGACAATATGTACCAGGTTCAGGCATCTAAAATGTGCGCGCGCGCGCGCACACACACACACGTCTGGTTTTGTTAGAATCATAGAACTACAAAATGGTTTGGGTTTGAAGGTACCTTAAAGCTCATCCAGTTCCACCCTCTCCGCCATAGGCAGGGACACCTTGCATACACCAGGTTACCTCTTAGATCGAGCAATCTGAAGGCATGTTCACAATGAGCATGGACAGTGCAAATTTTCCACCTCCAACATTCTCTTTATATAATGGAAGCCAGTGCTCTGGTTCCACATTCCAGCTGTGAAAGGAAAGCAAGCAAACAGTGGGCTAGGCTATTTCATTATCTCACCAGTCAATCATTAACAACAGGACTGTTTCTGCCTGAGCTCTTGGCTGGTGGCCACAATTCCCATGTGGGTATGACTGAAAAATTCTGTGAATGTGCTGCCAAGGCCACAGAGGAGACACCAGGTGTGGCCTCTCCTCCCTGCAACCCAAAGCACTCCTGTGCATCCCACCAGGATGTTCCCACTCCAGGAGCATCCAGGCTGTCCCCAGGCTGGGGGCACTGTGCATGGGCCAAGAGCCCTTGCTCTGGGTCAGTTCAGAAGCACTACTAGACAAAAACTAATTAAATCCAACTGAAAGTAGTTAGATTTAATGCAACAAAGGAGTTAGATTTGATTTTCTTAAAAGGTTATGTACTGTTTTCTTAGGGGAAGAGATAAAGGGTTGTACAGTAAAAGTTAATGCAGCTCAAGGCAACTCTGAAGTTGTGTTTTATATGCTACAGTTTTTGTTTTGTGGGACTTTTTAATTGTTTCTAAATATTTTGTTCATAAAAGCGCAAAGAAGGCACACATTGAGGCTTTCATCTATGTTGTGTGACTGAATCAACTCAAGCCTCTGCAATAAGTTCTTTCTGCCTCCAAATATATGTGATGAAGCCTGATATAATTTATGATGGCCTTATTCAGTGAAATGAATTCCCACTAGTTTCCAGATGAGCTTAAAAAATAAGCTGATTTTGTGCCACTATTTTTTCCCCTCAAACTAAGCTGAATAATGCCATGCAGGCCATAGCTCAATGATTTGTTATATATTGTCTCTCAAGGGAATACTGGGCATTCCTTCCATATTTCCTACAAAAATAATCTGCTCACCTGTGGCTATGTTGTTCTTACATGTTGGGAAGGACAAAAGCGGTCTCCAGTGGGACACAGACTGAGCCTTTGGGTTGTGCCTGGCCTCACCCTGCTCTCCAGCAAGGCTGTGCCAATGCCGTCGCAGGGAGCTTGGAGCTGGGCAGCTGGAGAGGACAGGGATCATTTTGTTGGTAGTCTCAATCTACTTCTTAGCATGAAGAGCCTCTGGAATACTATTCACTGATTATTCATTTAATCCATATTTGAGGTTTTTCTGTGAGCAACCACCCAGGCTCCTCTTCAAAGTCCTGTATACAAATAGGCCATCCTACAGCTCAATTTTTTTTCACCAGCACATGTGTTCCATAACTCCCCAAGTATGGAGAAGGGCTCCTGAGAAGTTACTCAGTAACTAACTCAGTGTTTAGTCATTGCTTTTAATCCTATTTTCACTCAGCAGTGACTAGGTATCTGATCAAGTGTTCTGCAATAGCAGGTAAGGGAACAATTCCAGCAGTCCTAGAAATGAGAAGGGAAAAAAGCCTGCATGGCGGGGAAAAAGGCAAACCTGAGCAATTCTCCTGCCAAGTGATGAGCAGAGCTCTGGTTTGGGGGCAGAGCTGGCAACTCCAGTGGTGCCACTGCTGCACAGGAACTTTTGTATATTCCTTTTGCCAGTGAAACCTTTGTGCAGTCTTTCAGAGAATGACTTGTTTGGGACAGTGCTGCAGACAAGCCTGTCCTCAGTCCTACAGGAATAATCAAGGTTCCAGCATATCATACAAGAAAATAGAGGAAGTCAAAGCCATCATTCCCACTCTGCACCTCAGAGAGCTAATTCACCAGCTCCTGCCTCTCCCAGGACTTGAACCGCTGAACTCTGCAGCAGAACTATTCACTGCGGAGAGTTTGGTTTGGCTCTGGGATTCATCATGGATCTTTGTAAGGTTTGGCCTTTATAAATAAGGAGATTTTAAAAGACATTTCAACACATCAGAAATGAGAGTGTCCAGAGACAACTATGCAGACATCCAAGTTCAAGGGTCCTTAAATGAAGTGTCTCTTGTATGTTAATTGGAGATGAACAACACTCTTCTTACCACACTGTTGTCAGGATAAACCCATTAAAAACTGTGAGAGTCTTGGAAACAAACACAATCCCAGCATAACCTGAGGGTGCTGAAAGCCTCTGCAAGGTGCAGTTTCAGCAGATCACCTGAAACTCTGCAAAACTGCAAAGCCTTGGGAAAGCAAGTCCTGTCACCACAGTGTCACCAAACTTGAGCTCTAAAACAGTGGAAATTTCACCAGTAACTTGCACTAATACACAGCACTGTGAATGTGATAATAGCATTCGCCAATTCTAAAATAGTCCCAGCTATAAATCACATGTTCCAAATGCTCCTCCTCACTTATAAACCAGTTGCCTTGTAAAGAAGTTATTAAATGTTTCATATGGTCTGCAGCTCTAGTGGTGTGTATCTCACAGTGGCAAATTCTTCCAAGGCTGGATTCCAGGAGGGCTCTGCAGTCACACTCACACATGGAACACTGAGCAGAGCTAACAGGGAGCAGGTTGGAGCTCCTTTAGGGCCCCAACTGTCACAGGAAATCCATATGTCACAAGTATTAGCAATTAAAGTTTCCTACTGCCTTCACATGAAGTACTTTAGATTTGGACTGAATAATTGCCCATTGCTCTATCCTTGGATTCAATCACAGGGTAAGATGTTTAATGACCAATAATGATTGAAGGAGATGTGATGGGGACACCCCCAAAGAGAGAATTTACAGCTGCTTTTGGCAATTAAAAACACTAGAACACATTAGTGGCAGAGAACATGATGAAACCAAGGCAAAAACCTCACCCCTGTACCAGCCACCAGTGCTCCATCATCCATTCATCACTACTAGGAAATAACCTAAGTATTCTTAGAATATTTACAATTCACAAAGTTTGCTTAGGTTTGCAATTGACAAACTTATGGTAATCATAATAAGCAGGGCCAAGAGTTAAAATAAACAAGGGATTTTATAAAACAACAAAGCTGATGCTCATTTTACTTGTCCTTTGGTACCTAAACTTTTAGAATATATTGACATGTTCTCAAGTTTTTCTTCACACCCAGAAATATTCATATACATGATAGATTTCTTAACTGAAAGCTAAGACTTTCAGGAAAGCCTTGAATTTTTACAGCTGGTGCTTTCAGAGATGCATAAAATCTCATGACACCCCTGATAACTATGTCAGGGGTTGCCATTGACATGACTTTCATTTCTGAGCACTGCCATGGTCACTGCACAAAACTGCTTGAGAGTAGAAAAGCAATAATTAGGTTTATAGGCCAAAGTTTGCATCTTAATGCTACTTTACAGATTTGCTGCCTAATCTGCACTGTGCTGGGATGTGTCCTGCACTCATGTGCAGCTCCTGAAAGCAGGAACTTACAGTTCTGGCTAAAACCTGAAGATATCAATGATCAACACAAGCAGGAGTGATGTCTGCTTCCCATTCACTGGCACCCCACATTCTGCCACTGCCCTTTTACTGCCAGTGGGCAGTGACAACACCACAGAAATATGTACAGGCAGCAGGGACAGCAGAGAAATTCAACACTGAAATAATTTCTCATGGCTGTTACTGACTCTTCTCTCGGAGTCCCATATACACCAAATCATTACTGGTTGAACCCCATAAGGCAGGATAAAGTGAGGAGCTGTGGGCAGTGCTGGCCAAACCCCCTGAGCCCTGCGGGGCTGTTCCCAGCACTACTGCCTTCCCAGCCTTTTTTACCAGGTGTTGGAAAGTGGAGTCCAAAGAGCCAGCAACACAAATAGCAAATGCTACCCATAAACACTTCCTTCAGCCAGAGGGCTGTTACCTTTCAGGGTTATTTTCATTCCTTGGCATCAGCTGGGATACAGATGGCTGTTACTTGCTGCAGAACTAGGTCAGTGGCAGCACTAATATCAAGGAAAAATAAAAATCCTGGAGTTTAGCCACCCAAACTATCCAAGTAACAGCAGCTTAATGGACAAAATAATATCCCTGAGAGGTCTCATCAACCTCACTCTTCACAGATGTGGCTGCCCTACCTAGTGACCGCACTAGGACAGAGGACTAAGGCAGTGTCATTACCAGGACATATTCATTACTTTTTCACTAGAATCCAGTAATTCCCACAGGAGTTAATCCTTCTGCCTGACCTTATAACAATACATAACCAACCTTTTTTTACATTGCCTATTATCTAGTTAATTTGTAATAGTTTATAGAAGAAAGGTTAACAAAGTCACTACTATTGTTCTAAGTCATCCTGATGTTCCATGGAACAAAGACAGGTCCCCATATTCCTTCCTAGTCCCTAGTTTAATACAAAGTGTTCTGCAGCCAAAGCAACTTAGGGGAGTTTCCTTTCCTCATGCTTCTTCCAAGGCTGGTTTCCCAATTCTCAGCACTATAAGCAGTCGCAAGGGACAGGGTTTTTGGCTGCAGCATGGAAGGAACCAGCTATGTGCTGGGGAAGGCATACTTGCAAAAAACTACCTTAAATTGATATGGCTTCTTTTAGTAATGTAAATCTTCACTAGGAGTTTTGACTGAGTAAGGTTATTTGACCCTGGTAGAATATAGAAGGGTAGATCTTTAGGTGGGAACAATCAAATCATATCTGGAAGCCTCATTAGAAAAGTAAACAGATATTTAGCTAACCAAATTTTGTTTTCCCATCTGAAACCATGTTGTGAGCACATTTAAGTACTACACCAGCAGTGTCTGGGCTCTTTGAACCCATAGGAAAATCTTCAGAGAATATCCTATCACATAGCCCTGGGACATTTTCACTTTCTGATTCAATGGGCTGTACCAGCCTGAGTAAGTGGTTTTAATTAGTTTGACAGTTTAATATTTTTTCTCAAAGTAGCTGAACTTTACTTCCTATGGCTCAGAGATCACCAGTGATCTTGGGGCCTCAGAGCAGAATCTGCTTAAGCCATTTAAATGGGAGATGAGTCCGAGTTGCTGCTGGAAGGGGAGAGATTGCCTTCACCCCGTCTCTCCCTTCTCCACCACACCAGCCTTTCTGCAGCTCTAGTACTTGAACTCTGCTGAGCTGGTTCAGTTTGCTGATCAGGCAGAAGTTTATCAGGATTTTTATTTAGTTTCCTGACAGTTTATTGAGCTGAAAGAGTTAACAGAGGAATTGAGTGAATTTTGAGTCAATGTCAGGAGAAAGGAGAGAGAAGAGAGAGGAGAATGCTGCTGAGCTTCCTTCAATATGAAAAGGAGTGTGGGCATGAAACACAAAAAGTATTAGGGCCTGTCCCTCCAACCTTGGATATCCTGAGCTCATTGCAGAGGTGTGTACCTGGAACATGGATGTGTATCCAGCACTCTACCATCAGAGATTTATCAGAAATCTGCATTGAGTCTGATAATGATTCCACACAAATTAGTGGCAAAACTCTTTTCTTCAAAAGACAGAGCCTTCAAAAAAGAATCAGGGCATTTTGCTCAGAGAATGTGTCATTCATCAGAAGTTGGATGCTTTCATTTTTCCAGATATTTATAAACCAGAATTTAAATATAACTTGTCACTACATTAAAAAATGTGCTCAGGAACCACACTTGCAGACAGGTATTAAAAGAGTTGCACAAAGTGCAAATAAACGGGTCCCATAAGAAGGGTGATCTGTTCGTTTCTTTAAACACTGTAAAATGCCAGGGAAGTAAGAAGAGAGGGACATCATGGTTCCCTTGGGGCAAGGGTCTGGCTGAAGAGCAGCAATGCCAGTGGCTGCCTGCTTTTGTCATCACATATGTGCTGCTCTCCTCTGCACTTAGAAAAATAAATTCCAAGGGGCGCTCCTGGCAGGCTGTCACTCCAGTTACAGAGCAAGGCAGCAGCTGACTTTGCCTTCCCTCACAACACTCCAGCACAATGGGGGCTTTGTTACAGGAGGCTAAATAAATCATGTGGTCATTAGATGTAAAAGAAAAAGGAGCATTACACGACTGAGTTCCAGATACAGAGCAGTGCAGCTCTGCCATGGTCCCAGATAAATCGAAGTACAGCAATGAAGCCACAGCCCAGCAGTGGGGGAAGGCTTAAAGCAAAAATTACCGGCAACAACAGAGATACAGTACATGAATGTCTGGGTTTTGAGAACAGACTAATTTAGAATGACTGACAATAGGTATTTCTTTCTTGTGTGCTTTTCTTTTCTGCAGTGGAGCTTTTAAATGTGTGGACCCAGCAGGATCTGATATATTATCTCTGCAATGTGGCCTCTTGTTATGGACTCCTTCCTAGAAGTGTTCAAGGCCAAGGTTGGACAAAGGTTGGAGAAACCTAGAATAGTGGAAGGAGGCCCTGCTTAGGGCTCGCTGGGTGAAGCTAGGTATCTTTAAGGTCCCTTTCCAACCCAAACCATCCTGTGATTCTATCAATGTAGCTTTTGAAAAAAAAAAAAATATCAGGCTGCAATGCAACCGAGCACATATTTTCACAAGTAAAAGCAATATTATCTAGTAATCAAACACTAAAAAGGGTCTCAGAGGGCTCCAAGTAAACCTGGCTCATTAACAACAGAACATTCAAGTGTGGCAAGTGCTGGGCTAGGAGTCTGAAAACGCCAGTTAATATTTTAAATCTTGGAGTTTCCCTGAACTTCAGAAGGCATTGGGATGACAAAGAAAGATATCAAAGCTATTTTTACCACTTAATATTTTAGGAAGCACATATTTTCTTTTCTATGAAACATTCCTGCTAATAAGAACCTTATCCTGCAAGCTGTGCACAATAGAAATTTCCAAACAACTTTTGCAAGAGTTTTCACTATAGAAAAAAACTCAGAAACAAATTTCAAGATGCTTTTCATGTGGTAAAGTTGCAAGAAGTTATTAACAGAAAACAGGATAAGGTAGANGTGAACAGCATTGGTAGCTAGAAATGTAGACATTCTGGTTTGTCCCTTGTAACTCTGTGACTAATGAATGCTTTTCAAATTTGATTTTATACACATTACAAGAAGCAATTTTCCTAGCTATTCCATGTGAAATTCTATTAGTTTCATCTAATGATGACAATTGACTTACAAACTAGAAAATTTTCTTTTTTATTTAATATGTGCAAATTCCGTTTAACCATTCTGTTTT
>VZTT01070834.1:0-11917 GCA_013400855.1 Buphagus erythrorhynchus
CAAAACAAAACTGAAAATCATAGTTGTACTCAATTACTGAAATGGACTGGGGTTTGCTCAGCCAATCTGAAATCTAATCAAAGATCAGCCCTCCTTGGGCTGCCCTTGATATTTTGTGCTGGACTGACCACAGCTTCCTGCAACAGGTCACATTAGTACTGAACCCGCAAGCAGCTCCCAAGCCAGAGGGCTGAATAGGTACAGCTCCTGACAGTACACTCACTTCTTTTGGCACTCAGGTACAATAAGGATATTGTTCCTTTAATGCTTAGCTTTCCTTTTAAGAAGCATGTGAGGTTTCAGCCAATTCTCCACAACGATTAGTTCAGGATGAATGTACTTAACTCAGGATTCAGCTGGAAAGAGCCCAAGTAGATGCAATCAATTTTTCTGTTAAATCCACTTCCTTCCTCTCTTCTCTATCCAGCATGAGACATCAGCTCTCCACTACAGCCACTGGTGACTAAGACACTGCAAACCTCTCTCTTCAGCCATGCTTCTATCAAAGCTGGTTACTCCTGATTTCCCCTGGTTTTTGTGCTTTGCATATCCCGTTCACTTGCCCAACATTTGGGCTAGGGGAAAAAGGCTATAGAAGCAGATACGAAAAAGCAACTATACAGCAAACCACAAACATTAAATGCATTGGCTCCCGTGTCCCCGAAGTTAATCACTCACAACTGCACAGGATCAGCTGCAGAACTTCACTGATAAAGGACTTTCCCCTTTGTGCAAATTTTGAACCCTCCTCGAGGTTTCAATGTGCAGGCACTGTATGATCTGCCAGCTTCCAAACCCCACAAGACTCCAGAGAGAGCAGCCACCGGCCCCTCTCCCTGAACCAGCCTCATGCAGCAGGGCCCAAAACAGCCCATTGTAACAACAGAGATGATTTGCTACTTGAATCTAAACAAGGTAATAAAAAATAACATCCCTTCAAAAACAAGGCTTAGAAAACATGATCTCTGGCTCTCACCTACATACTTTCTTAAGAGATTAAGTAGATGATTTCCAGCCTTATTTTCCCAAGTGCACACATTCTGCTTTGTTAAATAACTCATGGAATCAGCAGGACAAGCCCTGGTGGCTGTGTGTTCTTCAGGCTTTCTTCCCCTAGTCCAAACTTTTGATCGTGCTCCCCTACCAGTAAAAAATGTTTGCACATGCATTCAAATACATGTACATTTATATATTTATAAATTATATACATCTACTTGTGAAGTATTTTCTTCCTGCACCCTAAAGGATCATCTTGAACACTTTTCTGGAGAGCTTGCACCCCACTTTGGAGACTGCTGCTCTAGAGACCACTGCACTGTTAATACTGATTCAGCAAATTGTTTCCATGGGTCTGAATTTACACTGCTGTGGTTCCTAAGGTCAGTAATCCACTGACTCACTCAATAAAGTTATTTGCATTACTTCCAGGAAAAATTTTGCAGGCAGTGCAGTTGGAAGAGTGACAGTGCAGAGTGCCCAGGCAGCCAGGGGAGTTGTGTGACTGAGGTTCTGTGACTGTCCAATTTAATGTCAGGACATAGCACACTTGTGTTTTAGAGCACATTGGCAGACAACTGCCGAGATGCAAAAGTGAATAATCAAAAACAACTGCTAAAAGACTGCTTTTAAATATGCACTAAATCAGACACCTTTCACTCTGCACAGGCACAACTAGAAGAGTTGGAAGGTATATTGGTGGCTGTGTGCTGGCACAGCCACTACACCAGCAGAGCCAGTCCTGCTGGCTCGAGTCAGAGCCACTGCTGATGCTACTTCTTAGAGCAGATACTTTAAAAAGTGTGTCTCTTCCAGTTCCCTGCCTGTTTCTTGCCTGGCTCAACATTCACTTTTACTACCACTACTCCAAACAGTTCAAGTTCACAGGAGTTTGGTAAACACATGGTTAATGCTGGAAGGTTTTAGGTAAGAAAAAATCAGCTTGGGGGATGGTGGAGAGGAGGAGAAATATCTATGGGGGCATCCAGAGCAGGAAGTGCTGCTGGAAGCCCTTCCCAGCTGCGGTGGCTGCCCGGCCCAGGCTGGGCTGCAGGAGCTGAGAGAGCAGCAGGGAATGGCAGGGAAGGGGCTGGAGCTGAGGGATGGCAGGGCAGGAGATGGAGCTGAGGGATGGCAGGGCAGGAGATGGAGCTGAGGGGTGGCAGGGCAGGAGATGGAGATGAGGGATGGCAGGGCAGGAGCTGGAGCTGAGAGGTGGCAGGGCAGTGCCGGAGCCAAGCCACCGCAGAGAAGCTGTAACAGCACATAAGGAGGTGCATGGGGCCCAGAACAGGAACGGGAAGGTAGACTGGGTTTTGTGCAGCCATAAAAGGAGCCTGTGGAGACAAGAAGAGCAGGACAGTGCTCAAAGCAGTGAGGGACCCTGTCACCAAGCACCCAGCGCTGCTGTGCCACCGGCACTCCGTGGCATGAACAGGCAGAGGAGAGGGAGGGTCTCCAATGGAATTGAAATGTGGTTCTCCAGGCCTGCCCCAAACACCAGCAGGCAGAAAGCACTCATGGGGGATTTTGCGAATGGCTTTACAAGGCCCCAGTAACCTTAAAAGCACTGGAGTTTACCTTGGGGTTTTTAAACCCCATTGCAGAGGCCATGATGGTTGAACAGCCTCCCAGGCACCCTCCTGCCCCAAAGTGCCTCTCCCAAACAGCAGCAGGCGACCAGAGCACTTGAAAAACCACTGGGCAGAAGATGCTTTGAGAGGATGAGCAACACTTCCTGCCCCACAGGCTGCCAGGCCTCTCCAGTCATGTCATACACAAACAAAAAAACACAAAGCTACACCTCCACTCATCACTTGGCTTTGCTGGACACGGGACAGAGACTGAAATGCTCTTTGCCACTTCAGGGTAAAGGGTGAGATATTCATTGTCCAGGAATGGCCATTTTGTGGGTGAAGTGCTGAAGGCCCTGAGCACCCACCACGCCAAAACAATGGTAGGAGGTTACTCTGGCCCCATGACCACAGGACACAACCTGTTCCCAAGTGCCCAGCATCCATGAGAAATGGACCGAGAGGCCCACGTGTCCAGCAAACACTCAACACCATTCCCAAAGGAACCTTAACACCATTCCTACAGGAACCTCAACATGATTCCCAGAGGAACCTCAACACCATTCCTAGAGGAACCTCAACACCATTCCTAGAGGAACCTCAACACCACTCCCTCTTCACTCCCTGCATGCCCTAAGCCTGCAGGGATGTTTGTGACAGGTGAGGAACACAAACTACACCTGAAGTTATTACACTCCTGCTCTCTCCACTGCTTGAAGAAAATAATCCTCATTAATTTAAAGCCAGGAGAGTGGGTCAGCAAGAGGGGGCTGTTTAGGGGACAGCCCAGCACCGATTTCCAGCCCAGCACCAACAGCACAGCACACATCTCTGCTCCATCCGACACCAGTCCTGGGAACTGCCAGAGGGAGTCACTGATCCCTATAAAGGGAGGAACAATGAATATGGATGGACTGGACAGTGACCACTAGCAAGGCCATGGTGGGGTCTGCTTCAGGTTTCTTTTCAGAAAGCATCTGCTGTACCTAACTCAGGACTGTGGGATCAAGTTTGCAAGTGTGACAGTTGCCTATTTTTACTTGCATCAGTTCAGTGCAGGGCACCCCTGTGTAGGGTTCATGCTGGTAAAATAATAGGAATTTCACAACAAAACCATAAAATAATTCCTTACTTTTTCTGGCACGGTGCTCAAAATCCAAGCCATATTGCAGAATTACATGTTTTTTTAATACAGCTACAGGGAAGAGACCCACCTGGGGCAAACCACAGGATTACTCTCAGTGTGATGGGAGCAAGCTCCTGCTGCCCAGCTCAGAGCTCACATTGCCCTCCATGAACTCAAGACTACCCCAACACTAACTAAAACTGGATTTGGCCAGGAATGATGATAAATCTAGAAAGTCCCAGAAGTTTTGGTCAAAGTCAGGATTTTCAGGAAATGAGATATTTATTGGAAGCAAGGGAAAAAAATAGCTTTCTGGCCAAGATTGAATGTACTGAGTTTCTTCCTGTTCTGTGTTTTAAGGGAGTAAAGCAGTGAGGGGTGGTTGGAAACAAGAGCTCTTCATTACCTGGGTTAAAACAAGCTAAAATTTCCTGAGAAATCCAAGGAGAGGAGAAAACATCTACTGCTGGTAAATAACTCTCACCTGTAGAAGTGAATTTACCAGAACCAAGCTGGTCAGTCTGTAACAGTAAGTTTATAAGCAGGCAAAACATTCAGGTCATGTCAAATATCAGGGGTTACTAAAGCCCTTTCCTTGGTGCACAAGGCCAGCCCATTGCTGCTATAATCAGCCAATCCTCCCGAGTCCTCTCGTTCAAATGAGAAAAATTTATGGTTGTTTATGTAGGCTTCACGCCAAGCCTGTTTCTCTGATAAGCTTCTCTGGTGCATTTGTGTCTCACATCCGATTTAGAGTCCTCTGAATACTGGAGACAGCATTCCTTGGATACTGAAAATAAATTAAAAACACAACGCTGGGCTTTGACAGAGGAATGGGAACGCTTTTGACGTGGCCCAGGCACTAAGGGCTCTTGGGAGCAGTGCTGGGAAAGCAGGCTTTTTAAAATCTTGCATTAGTCCATTTATTTAATGATATATAATCCTCAAACTGGTCCCCCATAAACTGTAAATACACATTATTTGAGCAAGTAATTAGTTTCAGTAGCGTGTGGTAGCAGCTGTATGGTTTGGCTGCCAGACACTGCAAGTGTTTCCTCCAGCAAATGCATCTATTTGTGATATAACAATAATTACTGAGAGATTTAAAAAACTTCTCACTTCTCCCGTGCTTTGACCTTAAATCTCCACATAATTTCAACATATTGAAAGCAGCACAGTATCACCCAGGTGAGGGAGGTGAGAAGGATTATGTCCACATGGGCCAAGCCAGACAGGTGAAGTGATCTGTCCAAGAGTACAAGGAAGCCTCAGCAAATGGAGCAAAACCCTGTCCTCTGCCTCACTGGGCTGATCCACCCCTTGGTGACCACCAGCCTACCAATCCTCTCAGCTAAGATTTTTTCCTCTGTTGTTTGCCAATATCCTCTGCCAGAAGAAAGCCTCAAACACAGAGTGCTGAAGTCTGCTGCAGCTGCATATTTTATAAGTGTGAAGACAAACTTTAGAAAAAAAAATCTTTATTTTGTTTTGTACATGGCAAGATTCTTATGGGAAAGAGCTTTTCTAGACCCACAAGAAGTCAAAGCACTCTTAAGGTGAAGAGTGGCAGTGGAAACCTTTGATCTGTAAAATGAATTTGCAAGGTAAAACCCAGGCTGCTTTCTGGTGAGAACTTTAATGTGTTTTCAGGCCATACAGACAACTCTCCCTGGAAATAAGCAGTTAACAAGAATTAAGGATGAGATCGTAGCCCAGCCTAGACAGGGGGCACGGCTGAGGAGCAAAGCCAGAGCCCTCCTGTCAGACAGCACGGGAGGTGGAGGCAACAGAAGCAGCAAAAACCAGATTTCCTGATCATGTTGTGTCCTCTGCTAAGAGCTCCAGTCCTTGTTAGGCTGGGCCTGCAGAGCTGGACTAAGAGCTGGCCTGGCAGGAGGGGAGAGTCCTGTCTCTGCACTGTCACCAGGGAATGACAGCAATAAGTCCAAGACTAGAAACAGCAGGAAAACAGGTAACAGGAATAAGAATTGAAAACTATTTTGAAGTTTGGAAAAGGAGCTTTGCTGGTGAGAAAGGACAGGCTGAAGTTTCCATGGCTGCAAAGTGGTATAATCCTGCCTCCTTGATATGGGAGTGATGAGCTGCAAGCAATCCTTAGATACTGGGAATTCCAGGACAAGCGAAAGACACTCATAACAAATCAGAACAGGAAATTACCAGGGTACAGTAAGATTTCAAACACTGCCAGAGGAGCTCACTATTTTCTGGAGAAGAAGGTACTGACATGCAGTTAAGATCTTGACTGAAGTCATCCACTGTGCCTGCTTGAGATGGGAAACAAAAGATGCCCACACAGAAATATAAGAAAGTTTGAATTCTTCAGTAGCAAAGCAGACACATCAGAGCAAATGCAGGCAGAAAAAAGAAAAAAGACAGCACATGGGGAATGGAAAACTTCCCACAGAATGCATCAGAGACAAAAACTGAAGTTCAGCCCTTCCAACACATCAGGAAAACAATCAGGTAATGGTGACCCACAGACCACACTTTAGTCAGTCCAGAGCAGCAACAGTGAGATCAACTCCAGGGCAAAGAAAAGGTGGAGAATCACCCAAATGCCAGGAGAGGATCCAGGTGATACATGGCTTTAGGATAGGCTAAGCACACGAGAGCCTGAATGTGTTGATACATATGGACAGGTTTTGTATGAGGATAAAATGTACTGTGACAGGCACCAGGAAAGAAACCATCGGTTGGTTGTGGGTGAGAGAACGGATTCCCTGCTTGCTGAAGGACAAAACTGATTAACTGCATGTGTAGACACAGAATTGACTTTTTGTTGAAAAACTGATGATGATCTATATTACCTAAGAAATTATTTCAGTTTAGTCTGCAGGTTTAGTTTTCAGATGAGCAAAGATCAAGGACACCACTAAAGCACATTTTTCCACTTGGCAAAATATATAGGGACAACATATAGGAGAAACAGATCAACAGAATTACAGGAAACCAACCCTGTGTTTCTCCTTTAATTCATTCTCTTCTCCACTTCTTCCTTCCACCTGTTTTTTGATAACACTTAAAAATTACAGAACCTGGAAATGGGAAACAGAAACATCTGTTGACAATGTCAGTGACTTGCCTGTGCTCTGTTCTGGATTATCTGGATTTCTTCCCTTTTGAGAGACAAGTTTAACAGCAGCGCAAGGGAATCTCTTCTTTTGTAGAAACTGAGGTGTGTTCTGAGAAAACATTTTAAATGGCTAGAAGGAAAGGTAAGAAAGGAAAAAAAAAAGTAGAAGGGAAGACTGAACACCCAAAAGATGTGGGTTTCAGAGAAGACCATCGAGACCTGCAGATAAAAGATGCCAGTAAGGAAACGGGGAAATTTGACCAAATCTTGTTACTCTAGACAATAGGTGACATTTCAGATCCACAAAACTATGCAAAGAAGTGATTACGTTCTCTGGAGTTTTTACAGAAATAAAAAACAGAGACAGAAACCTTGTTAATTAGAGCATATTTTTTGTACTTTATGTGTTTTCCAACCCTTGAAAGGATCACAGGTGCTGTCAATGAATGGCTCCACATTTTGAATACAAAAATGTTGTGAAAGGAATACATCTATGGTCAGTCAATGAACACAGAAGAAAACTTCCATCATGAGTTGCCAGGCAACCCCCACCAATTAAAATAACCATCAAAAGCTATGTATTTCATGCTGGAATCATTAATAGCAGAATGCAATTACAGCCTTTCAAGGAAACAAGGAGACAAGAGACAAACCATCAGCCAACAACTGATCACATGCCCTCTGATCATCAGCAAAAGAGAAGCATTTCCCAGTTCCCTGGCAGCCAGGTACTGATCCCACCACCTCTCCCTCCCTAGGACTGAGCATCCTGCTCTGCCATGGCTGCTAAAGCAGCTCTCAGAGAAGAGTGGCACTGTACCAACATACACACTCCCCCAACCAAAAAAAGCTTTAAGCACATGCATCTTCAATATCTGAGATGTCCCCATGGAAAGCAATCAGATGAGCCACCCCTAAAAAAACAGGTTCTCTCCTAGAGCTGAATTAAATTTAAATTAGTCACAGAATTGAAAACTGATTCATCAATCAATCATGAAATCATGAAATTTACGTAATATTTACATATACTATATGTATTATATTATATACATATTATATTTTATGTATACATAATATATACATATAATACTTACAGCATAGTCTGTAGAAGGGATCCAGAAATGGACTGCTTTATTTCCAGCCCAGCACACAGATCAGTGCCCTACTGGGCCAGAGCTACCTGGGACAACAGACAGCAATGCAGAGAAATACAAAATGCCTCCTAAAATGTAAAACCCAACTACATAAATTTTAAATAAAAGAGACTTTCCTGCATCTATCCCATCTCAAACATTTCTGATGACCCTTTCCCATCCCATTGTTTTTGTTATTCTAAAGCCTGGGATATTATCAGACTAACAACGGATTAAGATAAAACATTTTTCTAGCAATCAGTACCCAAAGGTACATGGGCTGGTAACCAAGTTTGACTTTTAATTAAAATTAAGATTACATTCCTTTGCTGAGACTCAGCCATGGCTCAGAGTCTTGCCCAGGGAAGCCCAAACCATGTGAAGCCAGCTGTCATCTCTGCCATCCAGTGCCTTTCTACAGCGAGCACCTCCCTTTCCTGAGCTCTGCACTGGGGGCTGGTGGGGGCTGCTGCTGCAGACAGAAATGGCTTTATCCATCTGTCCTGACAGGTGTTAAATGGGAAGTGTGGGGCTGAGCACAGGCTGTAACTCATCCCAGAGATGCAGAGTGACTCAGGCAGAGCTCTGCCCTCCTGCAGCAGCAACAGGAGTTATCTCAGTGACACGTCCACAGCAGCCACAGTCAGCTGCACACACACCAAATCCTCCCTCCCACCCAACCTGGCGCCTCCGCACAGCGCTCGGCTTTTCCTGGGAATCACATCTCCCAGTATCTGCCCCGTGCACAACAGCACCTGCTGCCAGCTCCAGTCACGGCCTGGTAACCACCAAACATCCAGGTGGCCACAGATCCAAGCCAGCCATGGCCCGGAGTCGTGGATGAGCAATGATGGCAGGGTGTGAGCGGAGGGGGTCGGGAGGGATGTTCCTACAGCACAGCACTGAGTCACTCCTCAGCTTGGCCCCTGAATACCAGCTATTAGCCAGTGCCTCTGGCAGGATTACACACCAAAAATCCCACCATTGCAGCCTGCTCCAGTGCAACAATATGTGGTTAGAAAATGGCAGGGAAAAGGGCACAAGGACATGAGCTTCCCAGCAGCCTGTCACTGCACGGCCCCACGCAGCAATGCCCACGAGCCCCTCTCCCTTCAGGGCTCCTGCTGGGTTTCCTTGATGCCCAGAAGAGTTGTACAAAGCGGCTGCAGAAAGATGAACAAGATACTGAACCTGCAACTAAGTCAGTGAAAAGTCAGTCATGAGGCACCAAGGGTGAACCACTGACACAAAAACACACATTTGTACCACTGTGATTACCAACTCTAAAACTGGTGGACAGACACTGTAGAGCTCACAGATTTGACACTGAATTTTCTTTTATTTCTTGGAAAATCACATTTACAGACAATTTAATTTGCAGCTACAAAGCAAGTACTGGTAGTGTGCAATTTGGATGCAGCGACTCATGCCAAACTTATAAATACACTGTGGGGACTGAACAAATACGAATTGAAAATGAACCTTCCATTGGGAATTTGCGTATTTTAAAAACTCACCAACTGCTGTAAATATACACCAAAGGGACACAGCTTCCTTAAGATATTCTGTGCCTTACTACCACCAAGAGCAAACAAAGGTTCAACTTGGGGCAGCAAATATGCAAAAGACCATTTCCAGTGTCTCTGGGACATGAGCAACTTCCTATTAATAGATATCCACATCCAATAGCTCTGAGTGGCCTCAGACAGAAATGAAAAGGCAAGTTGTGACTGTGGCCATGAACTGACTCCCTTTACCCATCATCTGGGGGCAAGAGCATGTTCAGAAGTGCTTTTCATACCCTCAGGGTAATAATAACAATACTCTTAGTGTGGTTGTCCCACTTGGGCCTTTGAAACCAGCAGCTCTGTCAGCCCTCCCTGGGATCCCCTCCCAGAGACCTGGATGAGCTTGTGAAGGCTGAACAAAGGCAGCAGCACTGCCCATCATCACCTAAACTGCAACACCTTTACCACCTGTCCCTCAAAACTGAAGTGCTGTCTGACCCCTTAGAGTGCTCCAGGCTGGCCAACAGCCATCAGGTGAGAGCTGCATCCCTTCGGATGCTACAGTTTGCTTTAGGATTCTGGTTGATCTTGCCATGATTTTCTGTGCCTTAAAATCAGCAGCAAAAGCTCCAGTTAAAGATGCTCAAGCATTTACTTTCACGTAGGAGAGAAGAACATGTTCCTGGTTTTATGGTGNCGATGTTGTGATCTGAAAACTGAAGGTGCCTGGTAAGTTCTCTTCTTTAATGAGTATCAACCAGAGCCCATTAATTCCTGCAACTGTTCACCTGCACTTAGATCACACAAGCAATCTGGCATTACAGCAATTATCCTTCAAGAAATCCTGTCTTGCTCTGAAATACTATCAAGAGGAATTAGATGATGAGCTGTTCAGGCAGATATTTTTCAGCTCTTGTCTTCCATAAGCAAAATCTGCAACTGAACTCCTGCCAAAGCCAAGATTTCATACTTAACAGAAGGGACGGATTATGTTGTTGCCTGAATTAATATCTGTTATTTAAAGTTCAGCAAAGCAATTTTACATATGACTAATGTAACATATTTAAACACATCTAAGTGCTTTGCTGAATCAAGGCCTAAAAGAGATTCTGTTGGTATCAGGGCTGAGACAGAATCTGCATTTAAAAACCATCCTAACAAGCTTCAGTTGTTTCCCCTAAGAGATTGTGAATAAAGATCCTCATTGAAATACCTGATCTCAGGAAATCAGATCACTTTGGCTTCTGCCTTACCTGAAGAGAATTATTTGACCTCTGAAAAACAGCTATCAAAGGGGCATGGCTTTAGGCAGAAGGCTGTAGGGGTTTACAGAGATGTGGCAAAAACTACAGAGCAAGGATCTGAGATGCTGAACTTGCTCAGTTATGGGAGCAAGGCTCAGCCATCCAGAGCCCACTGAACGCATCTGAGAGGCAGAAAAGCAGCACATAAAATGTGCCCAATAAATCATCTACTCTTCATTTCCATGTTAATTCTAATCTCAGCTTACTGGTGAAATCTCATTTTTTTGAGGAAATCCTATACAACTCTGAATCAATACATTACTGAGGGTTTTTCCCAAAGTTGCCAGAACCTAAGAAGGCAATTAAGAGATTTAGCATCTGAGCATTTTACCAAAATGTCTAGAGGGGACAGGAGTGTCCTGTTTATTTACTGTGTACCTGAAATACTTTCTCATTTTTCTACATTCACATCCTCAAAGAGGGAACCACGCTCACTGCAGGAGACCCCAATAACCCCCCTTCCATCCTGACACCTCTACACTGGCAAGGCTGGAGCCCCCACAGAGGTGCCCACGGCTGAGAGTCTGTTTTTGGTTTTCCTCTTAATTACAAGCAACACAAACACCCCAGCAATGATGTGATAAACAGTGGTGGGAGTGGGAAAGGATGCACTGGGAGCTCCTGGGAAGGCACAGGATGGCCTGTCCTGGCACACGCTGCCCTCTTCAACCACGACACCCTGACAGATGGCACCTGGCATTGAAACTGAAGATAAGCTCAAAGAAATTCCTAAGAAAGGGCTCTGACTCAGGCAGAATTTCCACTTCTCTGCACAACTGCACTTGTCTTTGCTGAGTTGAAAACACTCACTGCCAAGTGATGAAATGAGGCCTTGGAGGCTCCATCATTCATTATCACATTTCAGCCTGAGTGGTCTCCAAACCACAATTTTTCCCAAGGGTTTGAAATATTATTTTATTTATTTTTTAATTGTAGCTGGTTAAGTATTGAGCCCTAATCTAAATCAGATATCTTCAGGTGTGGAATTATTGTTCTTTGGTTATTGCTTTTATTTTCTACAACCATTCTATTGAAAGTAAAACTGAAAACTGCTGAAGGTGAGCTCAGATAATTCTTGTTATTTGAGGGAAAAAAAGACAGACTAAAAAAGACAGACAATCTCATGCTCTTATTCTCAAATTTCTAATTTTTGTTGTGATGGCATGGCCAGGTTTTGGTGGT
>VZTT01070860.1:0-18446 GCA_013400855.1 Buphagus erythrorhynchus
TCATTCCTGCATTCTTATTCTCATCAGTGTTTGTTACAAATAACACTACATCCACAGAACTTTACAGCTATAAAATGAAGACCTGGGAAATGCCAGTTTAAAAAAATCCCTTATTTTATAATTTTATAATTTTATTTCTCATGATGAAGCTTACACTGATATAAAAATAATTCAGCTTCTGACTCAGCTTCCACATGGACTATTTTAACTAGATTAGATAAAGACAGACTTTTTTAGAAACTGTTATTTTCAGAAATGTGCTGCAAAAGAAGGAAAATGGAGTGCAGCAGCAATGTGTGTGGTCAGCACTTCCAAAGGAAACTATGTTTATTGATCATATAATGTGTGCGTATACTTGTGTCCCTCTGCACAAAAAATCCCTGGTCATTTGGTCCAGCTCTGGCAGAGCAAAAAAGGACTCAGGGAGAGGAAGTTTGAAAATTCTGCAAAAACTGATGGAAGGGAGAGAATCCACCATTTCCAGCAGCAAAGTTGCTGTGTCTCTAAGCAGCAGATAATCCCCACTTAAAAAGTATATAAAAATATACTGGTGATGGGAAAACTTTCAGCCAGAGCTTAAGATTTATGAGACATGCAATAACACCAGCTTCCAAGCACAGGTTCTGCAGCTCATGCAACAGCTCCTTTTGTCAGGGCAGCAGTTTCAAGGAATGTGTTCCATCATGTCCATCTGCAGTTGCTGTGAGTGAATGTGAGCCAGGCCCAGGTTCTTGGTGGTGGGGATGATTTCCAACACCAGGCTGCAGTCTTCCCTCCCTATTGCCCTGCAGCCTCTCTCAAACCAATGCTACCCAGTTCAGGGAAGCTGCCTTGCACCTGTCCTCCCTGCTCAGCTGTTTCAAGGCAGCTGCTGAGTGTGAAAGCTGGTCTTCCTTCTCTTTTTTGAAGCCAGTTGTTTTTTTAATTTCCTGCCCAGGCACCCATCCCCGTAGTATCTCTCTGTGCTCATGGCAGCCTATGGCACTCAGTCTTTACTTACAGGGGTCAGACATTGGGTGGACTCCACAGGGCTGTCTTTATAAGCACCAATGGAAGAGGGAGGGTAGCATTTACCTGCCTCCATCCCTTGGGTCTTCTTTTGCCCCCACAGATGCCCCAGCCTAGCAGAGTGATGCCTGCTGAAATGTGGGGAAGAATTATCCTGCAGAGCCATGGCTGGGGGCTTGCAATGGCTGTCCCAGCTTGGCAGGGAGGCTGGGTTGTTTCACAGGCAGAGCAGGTCAACAGAAGAACACAGTCTCAGCATCACAGGACACATTTTGCTAACTGAGGCCATGAAGAACCCTGGGGGAGTAGGAGAAAAAGAGAAAATGGAGCAAGCGAGATGCTGGCACCAGCAGTGGCTGCCTGCTCTCAGTTTACTCCAAGGAGTCCTCTAATAATACCAGTGGAGGCTGTTCATGCTTTACTGGGATCTTCAAAAGTGTTTATGGGATGATTTCTGTGGAATGGCTGTGCTGGAAGCAGTTTAGGGGAGGTATGCTGTTATTAGAAGATTTTTTTTTTTTTAAGCTCCATTTGGACACTTCTTAGTGTTATATGACAGCAAGGAATAAGCCCCAGCAGCTGTTTGCTATTTATTGGAGTCCACAGAGGAGTAATGAGGAGGGAAGCAGCAGGGAGGGCTTCAGCAACGTGGAGAATTCTTCCTTCTCCTTTTCCACAGGTTTTCTGCAGGGCTTTTTTGAATCCTTATAATTTCCTGCCCCACACAGACATCACAGGTGAAGAGTAAAGTCATGAAGAGCACCCCATGAAGCCAACACTGTGTGAGCTGGTACTGCTCAACCCTCAAACTGCAGACTCAGAAATCATCATTACATTGTTTACACCCTTTGTGTTTTCATGTTCATCTTTTATTATGGAGATATTCTTTGTTCCTTCAGACATTACATAGTCCTTGACCTCTCTCCTGTATGGCAAATGGAGAGATAGCAGATTTATGCCCTGAGAGACAACAATTTCTAGTGCATTTATGCACACACAGTCCTGGTTCAAGCTGCCATAAAAATCTTTCTTCTGCCCCATATATAACTCTATGTAAAGTTTTCCAGACACTTTTATGAGGCTGATTATGGCTTGTGACCAAACTATAGGGAGTAAAAGTGGTTGGCAAAGCCAGTAAGACTCCAGGAATTTCAGCCTATCAGTGGAGGATCTCTTTTGGTGCCACATGGCCACTACAAAGAAACTGAGAAAAGTGGATCATTCCTTATGGAGATGCAATTTTCTGCATGAGGAGTCCATGTTCAATCTGGAAATATTTTTGGTGCAGGGACAAGGCCAGTTGGGGAACGTCTGCCTTGGAGTCTGCTATGTCACTGCAGTCCTGCAAAAGCTCACTCAGCAGATGCAGCTTTTAAAATACCTTCTTCTTTCTGATGAAAGATTCTGCAGTGTCTCTCAACACAGCATTTGAAATCTCACTCATCTCTCTTCTCTTCCCCGCCTCCTCAATGATCCCTCGTTCAGGCTGTCAAGGTTTAACAGCCCCTCTCTGCTACATTATCGACATATACAGCAACTCACAGGTGACCTTTGCTCCTTCTAGCACGGCACAGCCAGGAAAGCTGCGGGAAAGGGAACAGGATCCCATTCTGGTTCATTCATCAGCCACAAAACCATCTGCTGAGTGTGGAGCACAGGAGTTTTATTAGCCGTGTGATATAGCAAGCAGAAAGGGCTCTGCTATGTTGCCATATGCCCAGGAACAGGATAAAACCTTTTCCTTCCCTCAGAGGAATTTGAGCAAGCTCCATCACACTCCCTGTACTGAATTTCATTCCTTCTCTTCTTTTTGCTGCAGGATCACTGACAAGCTCTTTCACCCCAAAAGATCTATGTCTCACTTGGAAACCAGTGGGAACCATACACAAAACCTCAATGAAAAGTGTTAGACAAAGTCCTGGCCTCTCTAAAGGCAATGAGAATTTCACCACTTCTTCCTGTGACCCTCTTCACTCCAGTAAGCTGTGCTGCTTTAGTGTGTGAGTAGAGCTTTTATTATCCCTGGAGCCTTTATTTTCCATGCAGATGGAGAACAGAGGTGCAGAAGGGCTGCCAAGCTGAGAGGCAGGTATTCTGCAGTTTCAAATCCCCAGTGCCATGTATTTTACAAATCCCCCTACCTAATTTTTATCACTAAGGAGGTCTATTACACTTTCAGCTGGGGCACAAATGAGTGTGAAGAGTGATATCACTGGACCAAAGACAAATCCTTCCCACAGGACTTATATCAGGATAGTCAAGTGAAAGGTAGGAGAAAGGAATAGCACTTGAAAGCCATTGGCTTGAAAGACTTGGCCTCTTGCCTACACTTTCCTCCCCCACCTTGTGGCACTTGCTGATGTTTTCAGAGGCTCCTGTTCATGTCTGGCTCTTTCCTCTGCTCCTTCCCACTATTGCTCTACCTCTGGTGGCATGTTGGTACACAGGCATCTCCTGAAGGGCTTGTTTAAGATGTGCACAGAGATGCACAGGAACAGTGATTGGGACAAGTAGAAATGAAAAACAATCAATAGACACTGAGCACCTGTTTGGAGGGACCTAATCCAAGCTATTCCAGCCTAAACTGTTCTATAATTCTATTTGCAACCATGACCCTTTTCTTTTTACCTCTTTTGCCTATTCTGTCCTCTGGCTGTTCTCCCCTGGTCCTCACTGTGCTGTCTCAGAGCACCCAGGCTGGTCTCCAGCATAGGATGGATGTCACCAGCCCACAAAACACCCAAGGCTTCAGCATTCTCTTTCCAGTACTCCCTGATTTTCCCACTCTCCAGCCCTACCCTGATTTCACTCTTCCACAGACTGAGTAATTAAAGTCAGATTTTCAGCTCTGCTTAGATCCTTTCAAGTATTTATTTTTTTAACCTTCCAAAGGTGTCAGATGCTAGTCAAGATCTGGGCCTTCAAAGGGGAAGAGGACACCACAACTTCAAGGTGAAACAAGAGCCTCAGAAGGTTCCTCTGGAGCCACAACAGGGAGTCCAGGCAGGTGCTCTCCCTAGAAACCAGGTCCCATGGGATAGGGGATGGTTTACTACCTGAAATTTATATTCCTTCCAGGAAAAAGTCTGGGGGAAAGAACAAGCCTATATACTGGCATCAGGACTGCAGGAAAATCAGGTATAAATCTGTGACCATGTGGTAGGGTTGGTAGAGAAATAATCCTCCCCAAGAGTTACTGGAGTGACCTCATCTGTCTGCTGAAGGAAACCACCCCATCACCATCTCACCAGCTGGTTGGGACAGGGTGCTATGGACTGGGCAGTGAGGAACTCAGTCCTCCCCTAGGATCACTCCAAACTTTCTGGGGACCAGGCCTTTTCAGACACTAAGGCATTTGGAGCTGGTTCATGTGAAACTTAAGCACTCCTATTTCTGGCTTCCAGGAGCTATCACTAAGGTGGTGAGCCTTCTTCCTGGGCCAGAGCCACAAGACTGACTCTAATTCACATCTGTGTTCAAATTAAAACTGCTGTGAATTGTCCTTGATGCAGTGACTGCATTTTCCAGTTTCTACAGTAATTCCTTTTCCCCCCTTGCCATTAACCCTTGCCAAATTTGCAGCCTCAGCTTTGACTCCCACCACTTTATGTGTCTACTTCCCCTATTTGTAACTTGAGGTTCACAGGACTGCTCAGGTTCAACCATTACCTTCCAGGACCTGCACATCCCCGTCGGAATTGCTGACTTGCAGAGAAGTCAGAGATTGTGTGCCCTACCCCAACCCTGTAAATCATGACCCTATGTATCATTTTTAAGCATGCAGTCTTACAGTTGGTCATGTGAAAGTACCAGTAGTTTGTTTGTGCTTGTATATGAACCACAGTGAATTGCCTCCTGTTAGGAATCGCTTGGATTTTATTGCTCTTGTCAATCCCAGAATCATCTGCTATATTTATCCATTACAATTTTCATGCTTCTTCTTAACCTTTGACAAAAATCTTGTATTTTGTAAGTCTACAGACAAAACCATCTGGGGTACAACTATGAAATATAGTAGGATGAAGATATGCATATGCATTTACACCCTTGTTTCAGACATATCTGACACTTTTATCCCTTCAAATGTACATTATGTTGATTATCTGATGGTTTCAATTTCATAAGAGAAATGTTCTGGTGTAATTTAGAGTATTCCTGTGTAAATATGCTACATCCATACTGTCATTTTTGGCTATCAAAACTTAGATGAGACTGGCTTGATGTGGTATGTTTTCTGTGTGGATCAGTGTTATTTTTTTCAATGATGTCATTGACTCCATCCATTTTTTCCATGACTGGAGTTAGGCTGATAGCCCAAATTTACTGAGGTTATTTTGTTTCTCTGTTCCAGAAGGACTCTTTCTGTTCCCAGGATGCAAGCTACTCCTCAAACTAAACAGCACATATTGCTGCTTAGGTAGTTCTTCTGTAAATCTGGGCTTCCAGTTATACAGTACCTAATATCTATGTATCCAATATCATTAGCTATTCTTTCACATGTTTTTTTCTGTTTTAATGTAAAGTATTTAATCATCACCGTGTAATATAAATATATTTCCCCCAAAACTGGAATAAAAATGTTTTCTGAAGACACTGATTGCAACTGAATTATGTTATTAAGTCTGTTCTGCCTTTCTATATTCATCTGTCTGTCCATGAGCCAATATTACACTTAGGATTCATTCTGATTTTGGTTTATTAAGATGTTTTACTTATTGTGCCAGCTTTCCTTTCTCCCATTCTCCACCCAAAAGTATCTACAGTTTGTAGATTTTAATTTTTGCTTTTAAACTCCACTGGTTATTGCATATTGGAATTATATTATTCTTTTCATAGTTGCATTCACTGCCCCTGTAAAGGAGTTTTTTAAAAAAACTAGCTTACTCTTTTTCAGCTGTGGGGCTTTGTTTCTTTAAATATTTCTAGTATTCTTTACCAGTTTCCAGTTTTCATTTAAATTTTTAAATTCCTTTTCTTTGCCAACCAGTGTTTCATTTGTTTTTTGAATGAATAGAATAGACTTAAAAAAACTTTTCAGACTTTCTTTCCTTCCCCGTATTAAAAAGAAAAACAAAGATGAGGAACCTGAGATACACATCTAATCCCCTGATCTGAAGTGTGGGGTTTTTAGAACACGTAATAAAGGTCTAGATAAAATCATAGGAATTGGCAACACTTAAGTATTGCATTTGTCTGACTGTGTTCTCTGGCCAGGACGTAATAACATATCATCATAATTTTTAATAGATTAAAATAATGATTCATCATGATTTTGAAAGATGAAATCCAGATAAAGTATTTGTTGTTTGAGCATTTACAGCAATAGAAAAGATGATTTCCAAGCTTGCAGTGATGTGTCTAGGAGGTAGTGCTGACACTTGTCACCCGTGAAAACCCATGCAGTTTAAATTCAGGTGTGGATTTGGCATGGCTGATTTTTTGTGGTAGCAGGGAAGGGCCACAGAAGTGGCTTCTGTGAGAAACTGCCAGAAGCTTCCACCATGTCCGACAGAACCAATCCCTGATGGCTCTGAAGATGGACATGGTGCTGGCCCAGTTAGGTTGGAAATGCCTCTGTGATGACATATTTAAGAAGAAAATCAAAACAGCACGTGCACAGTTTTTTCCAGGAGTGGCGAGGCACAGCAGTGGCCGCCACCATTGCCAGTGTGACCCGGGGCCAGCCCTGCCTGCCTGGCCACCCCCAGCCAGCCCCTGCAGGACTGTGTGGGAATCTCTGCATTGGTGGAACTTGATGGCAATGGCACCTACGAGCAGCAGCTTTTCTTCTAGCCAGAGTAGAGGAGGAGGTGAGGACACGTGAGGGAAACAACATGGTGGCACCAAGGTCAGTGGAAAAGAAGGGGAGGAGATGCTCCGAGTGTCAGAGTCAAAATTCCTCTGCAAGCAATGGTGAGGACCATGGTGAAACAAACTGTCCCCCTGTAATCCATGAAGTCCACGGGGGATGCAGAGATCCACTCACAGCCCATGGGAAAAGTGCTCATGGTGGAGTGTGTGGATGGCAGAGAAAGCTGTGATCCAGTGGGAGACCCAAACAGAGAGAGAGGGCCCCTGCTTCCAGAGATAGAGAGGGAGGCCCTTGCTTCCAAACTAGAGCAGCCTGTCCTTAGAGGACTGCAGTCTGTGGATGAGTGACCCACAGCACAGCAGTTTTGGAAGGACTGTTTGCCTGTGGAACGGGCCCCACAGCATAGCAGAGAAAAGACTCCTCTCCCTGAGCAAACAGAAGATCTTGAGTGATGAACTGACCAAAACCCCCATGCCCTGTCTTCCTGTGCTGCCAGTGAGAAAGAGGGAGGGGCTGGGGGTGAAAAAAGGAGTTTTAAAGACTTATTTCATTTTATTTCTCACTATCCTCCTCTGATTCCCTTAATAATAATTTTACTTTATACCTTTAAATTTGAATCTGTTTTGCCCTTAGAGCATTTTTTTCCCTCCCAATCCTTATTTCAGCTCATGAGCCCTTCATTAATCTTCTCTTTCCTCTGCCCAGCTATAACAGAAGAGGGTGAGCAATCAGCTTTTGTGGTACCTGATGTTTGGCCACTATCAAACCACGACACGGGCTAAATTAAAAATACTGGCCTTATATTCTTTGGCCAGTGACTCACCATCTGTGGTACTGTCGTCCAAAGAAAGAATGTGGTTTAGTACATTAGTGGGTGAAATTCATCCCATAGACAAGATATGCACAGAGTGAAGTTGGCTTTTTGTTTGCCATCAAGAAACAGAGTGAACAGGAGCCTAACGAGGTGTAGTTCTGAATGCTGGTGGCAATACCTCTTTGGCATGTCATGATGTCATTAAGCTACTAATTATGTGAAAAATAACTCACTTGTGCTTCTAGTGTCTTCATTCCAATCATGACTTTTACTTTCCAAATCCATCATCTTCTTTATGAAACTGAAGGTTTTATGAGCTTATGGGCTTCCAAGGGAGAAAAGCGAGGAAAAAGAAAAGCATGGAAAAGGGAAGGGGAGGAATAGTAAGGAAAACGATGGGAAGGGGAAGGGAGCAGAGGGGAGGGAAGGGGAAAGGGTGAGAGGAGGGAAGATTGCTAAATGGCAGTAACTTAGGATCTAGCTAGTTGTCCTCTCATATTAGAACTGTCATCTTGTGGAGTTTGTTTATTTCTTTTCTGGCTTTTCAAAATACAGAATGAACTTCAAAGCATTCTTCCAATGTGCCTTTGCCTCCTGCCCTGAACCCAGGAGACATTTGCAGAAGGAAATGTGCTGTGGCATGGGATGGATAGCTGCAATTTACCAGTTGTACCCTGAGGCTACAAATCACCACCTACAGCTAACACTGCCCAAGAGATGCTTTTTGTATTTTCTGGCACATAGAGGATCCCAGCATGGATGAAAGAAATCTCCTGGGTCAAGAGAAGCACAAGTGGAAATACAGGAGTGATACCTCATATTCACCTTCAGGAGCAGTATTTTGTGGGTTTTTGTATTTACTGCTCAGGGAAGTGAGAGGGTTTGATAAGATTATCTCCTCCAGGCCTGGGGAGTCATGTCTGTGAATGAGTAATTCAGACCAAGCAGGTAAAGGGAAGTGCCAGGACATGGATGGAAGATGGAGAATTTGTTATCCAAGGGGAAGCTGAAGAACTTGGCTTTTTTAGTTCAGCACAAAAGCAGCTGAGAGAGGAAATGAGTGCTGTTGTACATGAAAGTTAAAACAGCCAGAAGCAAAAAGAAACATTTGAATGAATTAAAAAAAAAATGTTGGCACAAGAACAAGTAGGTTTTAATTGGCCTGAAGTAAATTTAGTCTGGAAATTAGAAGACGTTTCCTAAGCATTGGATCAGCAAAGTCCTGGAGCAGGCATCCAGGGGCTGTGAAAACAGAGCTTGCTCATATGACAAATAGGTTTAGTTACAAGAACAGAATGCTCTGCCTGGTGAACCAGCAGGGTCACACCCTGTACATACATGATTTTAGGGAGAGAGTGTAGTGGAGATGTGTAAGAACCATCTTTCAGTCAGAGGATTGGTAGTGCTTGGACTATAGTAGCAAGGTAGATCTGTAAAGCACCAAAAGACAATTTGCAGATGAAGAAATATTCCATCATGCAGAAATCTTTGTTGTTTGTCTTCCTTGTAAGCTTGTGTTGGGGTTTTAGGAGCTCTCCTTTTGTTTTTTCCTCTTGAGGAATTTTACCCATATATGTTGCTAGGAGACAATAAAGACTGGATATTGAAGAAAGACAAAAGAAGGTGCCACAGCTCAGGGGAAGGGTGCAGCTGGCTGCTCTCTCTTTTTGCCTGCGGGTTTCCCATGAAGGGCAGAAATACTGCAAGATTGGGTTGGGGAAAAGGGGTTTGGTGCAGCTCCCAGCTCTCCTGTGCTCTTGGCATTGGGAGGGTAGAGAGGCTGTGGTCGCTGTGGGTGGAATTTGTCACCAGTGCAGGGTTCTGTCTCCTGTTGTCTTTCTTCTACCATGAGTGGAGCTCTGCCCGTAAGACCCTCGTTGCACTGGGACTTTTTCACCATCTGCTTGGGTGCCTCAAGGGAAACCGCCGGGATCCCAAGCTCACCTTTCCCTATCCTGCTCGGAACAGGGTCGCAGCTGCTCCACCTCTGTCCTTTCTTGGGCCTGCTCCGAGCTTTGGCTTTGCTGTAACCCTGCACCCCCTTACCTGCCAAGGCCTCCCGCGTTTCCAGCTACAGCTGTGGAGCTTCTGATACATCTCCTCCACCACCCCGGGATTTTCGCTCATTCCTGACGTTTCAGTTTGCTGCTTCCAAGAGGACTGCTGGGGCACTGGGATCGGCTGCCCCAGGGGTTTGTGAAGCAAAGCCTCTCTCCCATCCCTTCCCGTCTGGGCCCAGCCGCCATTGCCGTGTGGGCGCTGAGCCCGCGCCACAGCGCCCCCTGCAGGCGCGGGGGAATCATGGCCCCTGCCCTGCCCGGCCGGGAGCCACCAGCGCCCCTGCTGGCCGTGAGTGGAACTGCACCCAGGGGAAAGCGCCCGTGGCCCAGAGGGGTTACTGGGCTCCTGCTCTGGTTGGTGTTAATGCTGCTGTTTGTTTGTTTGTTTGGCTTGTTACACGTACTAGTGAAGAGCTGTTATTCCTATTCTCATATCTTTGCCTGAGAGCCCCTTAATTTCAAAATCATAATAATTTGGAGGGAAGGCGGTTACATTTTCCATTCCAAGGGAGGCTCTTGCCTTCCTTAGCAGACACCTGTCTTTTAAACCAAGACAGCTTGTGATATCTCTCTGCTGCTCTAAAAACGTGATTTATACCTAACCTGGCTATCTGAGACCTAACTCCCTGCTCTGTACTTCCATCCCTGCTCAGCCTGCCAAATAAGTGAGATACCTTCTAGTAAAGAGACCAAGACCAGGAAAATCACCTCCTTGGACTGCTAAATTAATGTACAATCAACTGATTTTTTGTTCCTTGTGACTTGGACTTGTGAACTTAAGGGTTTAGTGGCAACGTTAGCACAGGTGTAAATATCTTTGTGTCCTGACCTATTCCAGAATTACCAAAAGTAGGGGGATGCTCTAGAGTTTTCTGGGGACTGGCCAATTCGAGGTTTTGTTATGAGTCCATCTCCTCTGCGTGCTCACTGTCCAGGTTATCCCTCTTTAAACCTGCTTGATGTGATTGTCTACATGTCAATTCAAGGGATTCTAAATGCATGTTGAGAATTTTGATGGCACCTGTTACCTCTCAGATGAACTGTAAGGCTGTCCTCTCACCATGGCCCAGGGCACATGGCTTACCATTGGAAGGGCAGCCAAATTACCTCCCCAGCTTCTTGGAGGAATGTCATAAAGTGGCTTGGATTGGAAGAGACCTTAAAGATTATCTAGTTCCAAAGCTGACCAGCTGAAGTGTTCTCCCTCATTGCCTGTTTAGGGTTGCCAAAAATGTTTTTGTGGTAACCATAGTAGGAGTATCCGGATCCTGTGACCCAGCTTGCTCCCCTCCCTTGGAAGTCTTCAGCCAACATGATGAAGATTAAAGCTTTGAAAACGTGTTCTGCTATGAGATTCTCACTCCTCCTTTTTCAGGAGGGAAATACCAGAAAAGACCCCAGATGACACTTTCCCATCATCAGAAAGAAAAAACCCTCAAACTCTCTGGGCAAAAGCAGTAACAAATGCTGACATCAGTATAAATGCAGGTATGATCCATCTGACTTTCTCTAAGGAATATTGAGATGAATTTTGCAGAAGAGTCTTATGTGTTTTAAATGCCTTTATCACACAGACAGTGATGGGATCCCTACTGCTCACTGAGGCAGTGTATTTCTCTCTCCTCTGAAGACGCCAAAGTGGTTTATTCTCCTGACAGGCTGTTGCTTTATTATGAGATTTCTCCCCCTTTGCATTGCAGCCAACAAATCAAATTCCTCAGTAAAGTTTGGTCCAGTGTGCCATCTGGAAGGGGTAAAAAGGTGTCATAAATAATTTTCAGAGAGCATGGGGGATAGAAGATGAGTTGAACAGAAGCAAAGATGCTGTTGTAACACCAAATCTCAATCAAGGTGTTGCTGCCCAATCTTTACAGCTACCATTCAAGCCACTCTTCCCTTTGCAGGACCTGGGTGAGACCATCTGAGCTGGACCTTGGTCTTAGCATCCTGCCCTACCTCATCTCCCCCAGCCAGGTGGGTTTGAATCCTTCCAGAGTTGTTGAGCAAATCCTCAACAGGTGGAGTTGCCTGATTTATTCAGATTTCATACAGAATAGAGATGTGAAGGATTCTGTTTTTCAGTGATTCTGTTGCCATGTCTCTGCCTTTCTTTGATGTAACTCAATCTCTGTGAGCTTCCTGCACTGGCATCTGACCAAGAGGCTCACAGAACTGTTTCCAGAGTTTTCTCCCCTTTATCCTGTGCAGACTAGAGCAACAAGTCCCTGGAAAAGCCATTGGAAAACAAACCTTCTCTGGTGCCTACTATGAAATTTGGTTCTGTTCTGCTTAACTGTGAATTCTAGACATTTAAAACCAATTCAAATGGTTTAAAAGCCATTCATCTGCACAGCGATGAAAGGACAAAATTCCTTGGCAAGGTTGGAGCCTTCCTTTCATATCTCATATACTTTAACTACCACATTTACAATGCCTTTAGTACCTTATGTTTTACATTCTGCACTTGCTATTTTTCACTTCTGTTCCAGCAGCACAGGAACCAACTTTCACCTTCACGAGAGAGGTGAGACATCATTCTGTCTTTGGAGATCTGTGTTCTGGATGAATGAGTGACATTCATTCTGGCACTTACACACACACATAGATTGGCATTCACACACTGACTACATTTCAGCTCTTATTCAGCAAAAGAGCCACTGGTCAGAGATATTCCTAATGCATTACCACTGTTTCTTTTAAAAAATATTGCTTGATTGCTGGTTGGGCTGCTGCTACAACGTAAGACATGAAACTGAGGGAAGCCCCTGCATTGAAGAGCTTGCTCAGCTATGGATTGGTGTCTCTCCAAACAAAAGACTGTCCTTGCAATGCAAATTAGTCTTGGCATTTAACATTAAAAACTCCTATATTTGTTTCTTCTGGACTCTGAAGAAAAAGAAAAACACAGAGGAAAAGAAAACACAGAGGAAATGAAAAAGGAAGAGTAGAGCTAAATACCATGAACGAGATATTTTTCTCTTTAATTCTATTGCAAGTTATGCAATAAATTGAACCAGAAATGACTAGGTAGTTTCCTTTTCAGCACTTTTTTCAGAACTGTGTGTGCTAACAGGCAGCAGCCACCCATGTGTGAGCTGAGAAGCTGTTCATTGCAGGCAAGGGGTTTACACTCTGATCAGTGTGCTGGAAATCCTCCTCTCCAAGGTATGAATATAACATAGAAGAAAACTTCTCTCAGGTTTGAGAATGACCCATTACTAGCCCCTCTCTCCCATCCATCTGGGAGAGTAGTTCATCTATAACTGGGATGCTCTCATGGATCTTGCTGTTCAATTTCTAAGCCTCAGTTTTCCCACCTATAAAATTGGCTTTTTAGGGAACTTTTGTGGAGAGGAGAGGAGATTTAGCTACATACCAAAATTGTTAAGAAATCCAGCACAACTTTTGCTCAGACTGACCAGACAAGATATTTTGCTGTAGACCACAAGCTGTCCCTGCTTAAATATTTCCCTCAGGAAATATGATGGTCAGACTTGAGACCACTGAGAATCAGTTATTCCTCAAAACTCTAAGCTTACTTTATCTCTGGTTTAAAAAAAAAAAAAAAGGAAGAGTTTAAAGCTCTGCAGAAGTGCTCCAAATCCTGCCCAAGTTTACTGTCACAAAATAAAAGTTACAGGACAAAGCTGGAGATATATAAAAAGAAATGGTCGCTCCTAAAAACTTGATGCTCTGCCCGAGTTTTGTTTAATGTTAAATGGCAACCTTCAATTTCTTTGTAAAAGGTTCTCCAAAGAAATTGCACCTCTGTTCCAACAAGTTAATCGAGATAAATTGAATTTTCATCCTTTTTATTTGGGTAAGGCACTTAGCATTGAATCAAATTCCTTGCAAACAAAGTCTCCTTTGAGGAGACAATGAGGAATCTGCCTGGCTGTGCAGAGTCCTGTCTGCTCCAGATCTCAGGAGCTGCTTTTCAACATCAGAACTTAGGTGGTTGTTGCTATCAGCAGTTGATTTTAATATCACAGAAACATAGAATGGTTTGGGCTGGAAGGGACCTTTAAAAGTCATCTTGTTCCACCCTCTGCCATGGGCAGGGACACCTTCCACTAGACCAGGTTGCTCCAAGCCCCATCCAGCCTGGCCTTGAACACTCCCAGAGATGGGGCAGCCACAGCTTCTCTGGGCAACCCGTGACAGTATTTTACCTCTCTCATAGTAAAATCCTTATTCCTTATATCTAATCTAAAGATATTGCTTGGTAGGAGGGTGTTAGGCTCAGTGAACCATGCCGACCTCTTTGGGCACTGCTCTGCCTTCCAAATGCACCTGGGGTGTGAGTCTGCTGCAGCAGCAGATGTCCTGGCTTGGAACACCAGGGAGCAGCTGCAGCTGTCAGGATAACCTCTGGGTCCTTCCACGCTCCTGCATCCTGGACAAACAAAACATCCTCGCTCATTGCTGCGAGCCCCAAAGGAGACAAAATTGACCTTGGAGAGGTGCACAGTGCGTGTGTTCATGACTGCTTCCTGAAATGCATGGGTTTAAAAATGCCAAATGCACTTGAAGAGGTTTTTAAGTTTGTTTTTTAAATTACTGTGGGGCTCTGTATTACTATGGTAATTTTTTCCCTGATACATCACATAAAACTGCCTTAACAGTCCTCAAACAACATTAGATGCCACTTTGACATTTCCAGTGTGCACACTGAGGACAATTTTTAAGAATTAAAGGTAAAACTTTGAGAAAACTTCCATGTGAAAACACTTCAGATAAACCTCACAAGATTTAACAAATATAGAATGACCAGAGTAGTAAAATGGATACATGTGAGTGAAGCTAAAGGGGTTTTATTTTCCTTAATTCCAGTTGAACAGCCCATTATGTCTTTTCCTGGAGCCTGCAGACTTGAAAACCAGTCACAAGCTGAACTCAAGTGGTTGGGATATGTGATCTATAAATATTAGGGTAGCTAAAGCATGAAAGCAGATGATGTGAGGTGGGGTTTGTGATACTGATGCTATCTCCTTTTCTTTCAGAATTGCCTGGAGTTATGAGATGGAGCCTTCTGGATTGTATAAATGTTACATAGTTTAGTGAGTGTATGAAAGAGGAGTCAGTCTTGAGAGCATGAGGGCATTGGCTGCTGTTCCTCCTGAGTGCCTGGAACTGCAGATTTGTGAAGTAAGCAAAAGGGCAATGTTTTGTTTTGGTTTTTTTTGTTTTATTTTGTTTTGTTTTTGAGAGATCCAGCCATTCCTCTGATATTGCCCAGGTGGATTTGAAGCCCTAATTAAGCACTCACTGTGGACAACAGGAGCTTTATCAGAGACTGCAGTGAAGCTGAGACCCTAAATCATCAATTGCCTTTACCGAGGGACACATGGATTGTTTTCCTATTTAGTGAAGCAAACCCTTGTAGTAGGTTTGCAGTTCAGCTGATGGTCCTCTGGGTATGAAAGGACAGATTATCCACTAACTCACAAAGAAAGGCCCCCAAGGAGCCTCCAACTGATGGAAACAGATGATGTTTCAATGTAAATCAGCAGATCAGCAGAGTCATGCTGATTACCAGCAGCTCCAGATCTGGTTCTGATGGCAGCCAAGCCTCTTCTTCTGGGAGACTGAGTGTTGTCTCCATTCCCAGAGGAATTCCAGAGGCTCAGATCTGGATCTCATTGTGCTGGATCTGGGTCAAGCACTGAAGGCATCCTGTGACCCAGCATTCCCTGTTGCCTCCATCTGCACCTTTATTAACTTCCAACATTGCAGTTATGATTTTGCTGGGGGGTATTGCTGCTGTCTGGGGCAGAGAAGATGAGCCAGCCAGAGAGCTGAGTAGACTTGCAGTACTCAAGGAAATGATTGAGGGCTATGTCTGTCACTGAATGTGCATGAACATGTGTGTGCTTTCCTAGTTTTGCTGAGAACCATCTTCAACCACTTATTTACTCTTCTACAGCCATCATCCTTGAATGAACTCCTCCTTTCTTACAGCTTCCGCTCTCCTCTTATAATTGCTCTTGCACATTTAGGTCCAGCCTTGCATGGGCTTCTCTCCCACCACCCTCCCTGCCTCTGAGACTTGTTGGCCTGGAGACCTGGGAGAGGAATTTTTCCCCTATCTTCTGCTGTTCCAGGTCCTCCCACCTAATCCACCTCCCTTCTGCACATTAAGCTTCCTCCAGAAGACTCAGCAGTGCTAACCCTTCATCCATTAAATGCCTTCCCTGTCCCAGCAACATGTAAGTGTGGAATGATAGATTAAAATCATGCTAAATGAATACCTGATGTGGGCTTCCCAGAGTGCCACTCCTTGTAAAAACAGAGAGCTCAGCTGCTGAACTCTTTGGGGCAGGATCTGTTTTGTATTTATATCCTGTAAATTTTCAAATCCATTGCTGGTGCTAACAAATGAATAGTTATGATTAATCACCTATCATTTTGGGCCTGATCCAGCTTTGATTACATCAGTGGGAACCTTTCCATGTGCTGCATGGGAGTTGGATCAGACCCACAATCCAGCCTCTTTTTAGCTCAGTGCTGTCCTTGAGGGGACTTTATCTTGTCTGGTTTAAAGTGTTTGCATTTGGGCAGTTTCCCCTGCTTTTGTGAAGGTAACATAAAGAGACACATCAAATCTGGAGATGTGACCACCAGGGACCTCCAGAAACCAGAGCTTGGGGTCTGAGAGATTGTCCTATTTCACATCTTTATTCACTCAATGAATTTTAGCAGTATGAGGCCGGTGGAATGATGTAGACTATGAAATAAAACCTCCTCATGACAAGGATGGAAAATTCAGATCTCTTAAAGCCAGCCTGGGCAGTACTCTTGTGATATGGCACTGCAGCTCACAGAAGGTGGCCAAATGGAAGATGCCAATGTGCCTTATTTTTTGTGCCTGATCACATGAAGGTTTTAATTAGCATCAAAATTGCAACTCTTAATCCTTTTATATACAGCAGAAAACAATGAAAAAGCAACTGCAGGCACGAATGGCTCTCAGGTGATGCAGCTCAAGCAAATAAAAACTGAACACATGATCAGGTGGCAGGGTTTACATGCATGCCCCTAGAGCACATCATCCCTTCTGCCATTTCGTTCAAGGATACCATCCTTGAACCTTATAAGGAAAATACAATAAGGAATCCAGCAGACAACTGAAGAATAAACCACAGTTTTATGTGCATGGAGCAGATCCAGAACATCATCCAATCCTCTGAGACACTTCTGTCCCTCTGGTGACATGGCAAAAGGGCTCCCTCTGTAACAAGATACGCTCCTCATCACCACACCAGCAATGAAGCAACATCTCACGTTCTGCCAGACACCTGGCCAAATCCTTCCACCTCTGACCCCTTGATGAACACCCCTATCTTCAGTGAGAAATACTTTCTGAGATTTTCACATGGGGAAGAGTTGTTCCTCATTGAGTATAAATCCTGCTGCAGCAGGAAATGTCTGTAAATTAAATACTTTCCTAAAATGGATCAACTGCCTGGGAAAGTGCAGGCACAGCTCATGAGCTAGCCTCAAATGTTTATATATAAGAGATAGTAGGTGAAATATTTACTATCTCCACCCATGTTAGGAAGGATCTATCTGAATATTCTCATATGCCTTATGATGGCATCTAATCACTCCTTCAGCATTAAAGATCTCAGCAGATCATCCATGTGAGGTAAGGTGTGAGGTATTATCATCATTATGTGGAGAAGCAGCTGATGAATACAGAGATTGTCCTGCCAAAAATATCTCTTCTTGCCCAGTTAATGGATTCATTCCCAGAGGTGCTAGCCCCCCCACCCAAGTGGAGTCCTGGGAGTAGTAAGGCAATTGTTGTTAACCCATCTTTGACAAACTTCATCCCTGCTCCTCTCAAAGCTGACACAGAGCACTGATGGTGCCAATCCCTAAATTTGGAAACATTTTTCAGATTGACACCTAAGCTGGGGGTGAAGGAGATACTGCCACCTTGGCTGTTCAGAGTGTGAGGTTGTGAGGTCCAGCATGAAAATCCTCCAGGAAACAGAGAGTCCTCTGTGCCACAACTCCTGGCCATGCCAGAGAGCCTTCTCAAAACAGATTTTCTTCCTGTTAAGAGCCTATCAAAGAATTTGTCAGTTCCTGCTTGTTGAAATAATGTAAAAAGCAAGGCTTAACCCCATAAACAAACAGAGGGAAATTTTTTTCAAGAGTTGTTGTCTTATGAGGCAGCACAATAAACTTGACATTTGAATTCCAGGATGTCAGAAACTAAGGAGGCAGTGATGACTCTGTGATATGAAGGGAAGCAGCTCCCAGTCAGAGGCTGTAGAAATGCATCTTTCCTTTGCTGAGTTTCAGCAGTTTCTGAGTTTCTGCTGCCAGCAGTCTGAAGGCAGCCCTCACAAATGCTTTAAATCTCAGTTTCAGCTTTGTATTTCTGTAGAATCACAGAATCAGAGTTTGTGTTGGAACTCCTGGAGGTCATCCAGCCCAGCCTTCTCCCCTGACCAGGTCTAATTAGACCTGGTTTCTCAGGGACTTGACCAGTCCAATTTTGAAGAACTTAAAGGATGGAGATTCACTTGGGAAAAACCCATCCTTTAGATGAGTCCATTCACAGGGCTAATACTTGGATTTGTTCAGGCAGTTCAAGGAAAAGGAAAGATGTTTTGTAGGCAGATGCTGTGTTATCTGGGCCTGAAAGTCCTGGGGATCAAGACTCAGGTCAGGTCAGGTCTAGTTCCAGCAGAAACCAACACCGTATTCCAGTGAGACCAAAAATGGTTTGTCAGCACAC
>VZTT01070873.1:4489-17855 GCA_013400855.1 Buphagus erythrorhynchus
TTGAGATCTGCAGAAAAGCATTAGCAGCATTGACACAACTGTGTTTATTTTTGAATATTTGACCATTTGACTCTGGCTTCCCACAAGGATCCTTATACTCACAGTTACAGTGCCCATAGATTGTGGACTTGGAAACAGCAGGTAAATCTCATCAACATTCAATTTTTGGTGTGCTCCACATGGATCACATAATATGCCAGAAAGTGACAAAAGCCATGGCTATTTCTCACATGGTGCACAATCTCCTGGATCTACTTCTTCAGGGTTTGATCCACATTTTTCTTCCTCACATAGGCCTGGCTGCTCTTAGCCATAGCGTATCATGAAAACCATAACAGGAGGAGGGGGCAGTAAAGAGGAAGGAAGGTCTTAATTTGGAAAAGTTCACTGCTATGGTGTGAAAGAGCTAGTGAACAAAGTGAGCAGGTAATAAGAAACATGCAAAATGATTTGAAGTGTTTAATTTGCTTCACAGCCAACCCTCTTGACTTGAGTGGAAGCAGTGTGAGTTTCTGAGGCACTGAGGATCTGTGGCCCAGCAGGACTGAGGGTGAATAACAGCCATTGGATGATGACCTGCAGGATGGTTTCTGTCTTGGAGAGTCCAACCCTAATTTAGATGGCTGAAGGCTTCTGAAGCCTCACTGATTCATCACAGACTTGTAGGCTGCTGAGACAAGACTCTGTTTTCCCAGTCTGGAATCACTGAGCATGGGATGTACTCAGGTTGTGAACAGAGAGGCGATTTGACAAGGTCTGTTGGAGCAGACCCGAGCATTGCTGGCTGAGCTGCTCCCACAAGGCTGGGCACGTGGTCCACATAGTGTAGGACACAACAAATTTGCATCTATGTGGGCAAGACAGACATGCCAAAAAAGCAGCACAAGAGATGAAACAGGACGTCCAACGCCCATTAGAAACAATTCTGATAACATTTGTTTTTCTTCTCTGTGATACTCTTTTGTCACCTATTTCCTCTGTCACCTATATTTTCACTATTATTTTTCTCCCCTCCATCAAAGTTTCCTAGAGCTCAGAACTGATCAGCTCTGTGAGGGATTTCAAGCCCATACATTTAATAAACAGAAGAAACACTGCAGTGGATTTTTAACCATCATAATCATCAACACATGAGAAATAGAAGCCAAGGAAATAAAACACATCCCATAATTATTTTTTTTTTCTTTAACAACAGTTATTTTAAGCTTTGTTACACCAATATGGTTTGTATAAACTAAGAAGATACATTTCAAACATGGGTGTTTGGTGTCTGGTCTACATTTTAAGTGACACAGGAGATAAGAGAAGATGAAAGACATAACTACCCTATAACACTACATAATGTGCATTAGGTAAACATTTCCATTAAAAGTACATAGCACATGCACAACTAAATATTTTCTCTGATATGATTGTCTGATGGAACAGCAACCTATTTCCAAGCACTTCGGATCCAGGGAAAGGTCAGATACAAATAAAAATATGATGTCTGCCCTCCAGCTTTATAGTAAGCGTGTCTGTTTAGGAAAAAAAAATATATATTTGGGATAATATTACCAACTCTGAAAAATGATTGAGCTGAAATACTGGTTAGGGACATCATCTCCTGACTAGCCTCTTACAGCTCAGATTTCTTTTCCCCACAACAGAGCAAAAAAAAATTGCTATAATGAAATAATAATAAAAATAACAAGCCTGGAAATTTCCAGGTCACCTTGGTTTGAATGCTGGTTAGACAACCTGAGGGTTTCCCTTCCACAGTTTTGCAGATCTTAGCCAAACACTTTCCCCACATGACGTGCTTTCCTCAGTGAAGCAGCCCATCCTGCCTGCTGCAGCTGTGGAACATCTGGGTGGGAAGATCCTTTGCCCCCAGGACTCCCCACGGCACAGTGTGGTTATGGATTTGAATGGTGCACAGGGAGTATGATTTGGCTCTCTACATTTCCTGTTGTGAAATTTTGACCTACTCTGATTAATGTTTGTTTTTATATGGCTACCAAGTTATTGGAAGGTCTTTTCCTCCTACCCTCACCTTCTCTGGATACCATGTATAGACACACGCATATATATACATAGGCATTAATAGACATATTATTTCAAACCATTAAAACACGTGCTTTATAATTAAAAAAACCTCCTCTTTTTTCAAAACCTGTGGAAATTCCAAAGGTTGTTTCATTCACTATCAAAATCCCTATTTATGAAAATTTTTACTTTTCCAATTTAAACTGACTTTTTAACCAAAAGCAAAACAAACACAGGCAGTTATTGTTGGCACATAGTCTTAACTTTTTTCAGCATTTTTTTTACCAGCCATTCCCTTAAGCTACATTTCAAAACCACAGCTTATTTTTTCTCCTGTACAAAGGAAAAGGTTCTTTATGTCATTTTCATGACTACACAAGGAAATCTATCATCATTTTTACTAACCAACTACTTCCCTTCATTCATCCCCAGACCTATGTCTATTGTTAATATGGTGTAATATAGAATAAAACCCTACAAAATAAAGTGGTTACCTCATCTAAAATCAAGCTTCTTTGTTAACTAGTGATTTTCCATTACTCTAGGTGTATGAATAATATCTTAAGAGCTTGAGGCAAAGAAAGTACTTAAAGACAGCATTCTACTTATTAAATACCAAACACTCACAAAATATTCAGGGAGCAAACTAGAACAATATTAGGCTGCATGCTATAAACTTACACTATTCTAAAATTGTTTCTCCTCCACATTTCACAGATTAATTCCAATACTAAAATTTGGTGGATATTCAAAATATAAAAGGGTGCTTAGTAAGGAATGAGGTGCTAGAATCATATTATTTAAGATGTGGGACTCTGTGAAAGTGTCTTACTCTTCAAGTGCCCTGTTCAGAACACTTCAAAAAGGTGAGAGAAATACCCACTTCAGCCCTCCAAAGACACCAGCAGAATACAAGCAACCCAGAAGAGTGGCTGAAAACATTAATTTGTTCTGAAAACATGAATTTATACTGTTTTGGTACAGCAAGATTTAGCAGTTGGGCTCAAGGGTTAATCCTAAAATATCTCTTTAATCAGAGGACAGTACAGCTGGGAAACTGAGGCACAGATGCACAGGACACGAATAGAAACAATTCAACATCATCACAGAGACAATTAAAGAGTAGGGAATTTAGGAATCTAATAACCCATATTGGAATTTAGCCAAGATGCTGAAACAGATGCACAAAGCTGTTGCAAGGATGCTTTGTGTATTCTTTATCATTTTAATATCTTATGTTATACCATATGGTCCCACATTTCAATCATTGCGATATAAGCCACAAAAGAGGTAAAAGAAACTGTTGACAAAACATTTATAGAGAGTAAATTCCCTAAGGATCTTTTGGGTCTGGGATTTTACAGGCATTCCATTTTCAAAATGCTTCTAGACTTAAATAATCCTGGGGAAATATCCCTTTCTCCAGGGCACAGTTGGAAACACAAGACATCGACTGTGCCCAGTGATAGAGCAAAGTCCACAGACAAAAGAAAAATAGGAAAGAAAATCATTCAAAATAATTTGAGAAGGCCTGTGGCAAGAAGAATAACTATTCAGTTGCAGGGGACATCAGGTCAGGAAAGAGCATGGCCAGGAGAAGCAGCCAGGAGAGCTACCACACAGATGTTGTCCTCTCTCCCAGTGCTTTGTCCTTTAGTTGGCTCTGGCTCTGGCTGTGTCTGCTTTAGCAGGCTTCCTGCTCTTTGTAGATTTAAACAAATTCTTTGTTATTCGCTTATACGCTTTTGGCTGTTTGCTTTGCAAAATGCCTTTTAGTATGCCCACATTTCTGTCTCATATTTACCTGCCATTAATTATAATCCTCTTCATAAGCTGAGATCTTCCCTTCCTGTACAGAGACACATTAAGATTTTCCAGAATTTTGCCTTTACCTATACCTATTAATTTGCAGGCCCACTCTTTGAGTTGCTCTTTATTTTTTTTTCTTTTTTTTTCCCCTCCTAGGGGTAGTCATTTACTACTCATTTTATGGGATGTTTAAATAGCCCCCATGCTGAGCTGCAACACTTTCATTTCCTCACTTTTCACCTTAACATCTTTTTTACTGGCTTCCTCATTTTTAAGCCTCCAATTTAGTGCACAATTTAGCATCAGTATACTGGTTTTCAGTACAATTCATCCTCTGAGGACACTTCTATTATATCATTACTTAAGCACATCTGCACTAATGTCAGCCACTTTAGTGTGACTGCATTGCAAGGCTAGAGATACAGAACCCTGCTCTGTGTCAGCCAGCTTGTCTACTGCTCATGGGACTGCAGCAGCACACACTGAACACTAAATTTGCCCTGATTTTAAAGGGGTCACTGGGAGCTCTGCCCCAAAACCAACGTGTCCAGATAAGCAGTTTTAGACACAGTGGACTGGGAGGTTCCTAGTACAGAGAACTTGGCCACGAGCAGGTGCTGTAAGGGTGGTGGTGGGCTGAGGTTGAGCTGTTTTGCTTGAGGGCTTTTTTCAGTTTCACGGTTACACATGTGTGTTCTGTTCAGTTTGCCTTTGCACGGGTACAAATATACAAGAACTCCTGAGAAAACAAAACCTGATCTCATTTTTTAAACTCCAAGGTAAGATAAGAAGAAAGGGGAAGTTGGGAAAGACTTTGCAATCACCTCTCTCATGAAGAATACAGTCACTTCAAGAGACAGAGGGAAATGAAAGAACATCACACAAAAAATCAGGGTATTGGTAGCTTTTATTGAGGGTTTACCACACATGCATGTGAACAAAATATCCCTTGACAGAAAACCCTGATAATATTTGGTGTCTTCCAGAGAAAATGTTGATTTCCTCAAAACCTGAATTTGTGATGGTTATTTTCAAAGGCTTTTTAGTCATTTGTACCTCTGTGCTCTCTTTAGAGGCATGGCTTTTCTTTGTGGGATTTCATGCATTGACTGTTATAAGATGACATTAATCTTTGTTCAAATGCCTGGACCTTATTCTAATTTTGTGTTTATAGTAATCCCCTGTTTCAATTTTATGGCTGCATCTTTTACTTTTGCTTTCAAATGTGGAGGCTAAGTCACCTGATCACAAAAAAATAAACAAAGAAAACAATGTTTGTTCTTCAGACCATAGTGTCACTCAGTAAAGTTGGTTACTTTAGTTTTTGAAGCCAAGACCAGCTGAAAGTTCAGATATGCATTTATCACAACAATGAAAACACAAATTGGCTTCGCTTCCTTTTCCTCTGTATGAAGTCATTACCAAACATATTGGCTGGGAACTCTAGGGATTAGGAAGCAGTCAGATTTAGAACAGGAATAAAAATGCTAGGATTTTTCAGCAACAAAAGAGTGAACTTAAAAATACAAAGGTAAAAAAAAAGAATGAGAATGCCAAAAATAGTGATAGAATTGAGACTGATTACTTTGTAATTGGAAATAATACAGTAAGGAAATTAACAGACTTGGGAAATGTTTTAGACTCATGGAGAACATTAAAAGTTGATTAAGTATGAAAAGGGAAAGACCAAAGCTGTAAGGACTATAAATTCACATTTTCTTCAGTAGGAAAAGGGTTAAAATACAAGTGACAATGTGGGAGAAGGAAAACAGGGAAAATTACAACTTTGATTTAGCCTTTTCTTAATTCCAGTACTGAACAACTCTGACATATCTTTAAAAGCTCATTGTGTGGAGAAAGCATATTTTCACTCCTGCTGGCATCTGAGATGCCATTAACTGTGGGTTGGCCACTGTAGCCAGAAGCTTTGGTGTGAGTCTCAGTGGCAGAGAAGGCACGTGGGATGGGGCAATGCAGAGCAGTGGGACTGGCAGTCTCTCCATCCTCCTTAGCACCCCCATCAGCTGCCCCAGCTCCCTGCCAGCACAGAAAAGTGAGCCTTCAGCCTGTCTCTGCCAGCCATCCCTGACTGCCCCTTGCTTCTTGGGCAGTTGTTGCTTTTCTAACTGCATGCTGATGGGTGGTTTACCTTCTGTAAGAGGCAAAAGGTAATATTCCAGAAGACTTGTGCTGCAATATCTTTCCCTGCTCAAAATATTCAACAGGAAGCTAGAAATGTTAAGCCATTCCCTAGCCAATAATCTCCTTAAAAAGACATCCTGGATCCAGTTGCTTTATGATGCTTCTGGTAATGCACATCAATAGATAGCGATAGAGTTGTGTTCCAAACCCTATCCAAAATGGTCCATAATCAATTTTTTTACCTCATAGGAGATTCAAAATTCAATTGTCTGGAAGCCCAGGCAAGAGAAAGCTATGTTTAAACATCATCCCCTGCATGCCTTCAGAGTATAATACTTTTTAAAAGCTCATTTGACATATAGAAAAACATTTCACTATCCATAAACACAGTAGCTCTGTGTATAAAAGAGTGGGTAAATTAAACTATCTGAATGAAAAAAGAGCTGAACTATGGGAGCAAAAATCAGCTGAGTTAAAATGAACAAAAGTTGAAGCTCTTTGTATCAAATATAGAGAGGAGGGAAAAATATTCTTTGAAATATTCATGTTCTGAAAACATGCTTTAAGTATATATAAAAATCCCAGTTTTTTACTTTTATCAGGTCATGCCTTAGTCCCTGGATAGGCACATTTTGACCCAATAGCTCTCATTTTGGGATCAGGGCTTAAATGACCTATTTGGATCTTAGATAGAGCAGCTGCTCTGGGGAGACACAGACTCTCTGCAGCATCTGTCTTCCTTAATGGAAAGCAACTTCCTATTTGTTTACCTGCAAAAGGCTGCAAGTGCCATTAAAAGAGTGTTCAGGACAGTTTCAGTGCCATGTCCTGAGATACAAAATTTTCTTTGATGTTCTACATTGGTTTCAATCAGGGATTTTCAACCTACTTTAATTTTCCTTTATTCCTTGCACCAAACAATAACAGTAGGAAACCTGAAACATCCCCAGTGTTACTAGAGTTGTGAAAAAAGGAGATACCCAGCTTACTGAATTATTTCCAAATACTACTGTAGTTCTCTATGCATCCCTAGTATAAAGGGGAAAAAAGTGAAACCTAATCATTAAAAGAAAACCTGTTTGGATTGTTTGAAGTGTGAAGGTCTTGTGTTTTGTAGTTAGAAATTACACTTCTTTACGTGTCTTAATCTGATTCAGGTTTTTCCTTTTCTTTCGTTCTTGCTTTTAATTTGATGTGCCAGTCAAAGTTAACATTAGGAAAAACAGCAAATATACACCTCGTAATTTATATGCATTCATGTTGTACACCATAATAGCTCTCATCTTGGCAAAAGTTAGCAGATTGTTCTCTGCTCTCAGGAGGAAATAGCATTCATTTTAGGTTTTAATGGAGCTTTAGGGTTATAGTAACTCAAACTAAATCATCATGAATTATTTCTGAATCCCATGTTATGTGCTCTCTTTTCTTCCCTTTGTTGGTTTGTGAACATGTGAGTTTCACACACTGGTAACCAGAACTTGTGCACTAAATAATAAACAGTCCCTCAATTTTAATTGGAACAACAACACATCAGACCATTCCTGAAATGACAGGAGCCCTGTCCCAGCAACAGTGGCATATGCAAACCAATGTCTGGTATTATGCAAACTAATGTCTAGGATAATAATGATATTATGGACACATAGAACTATGTCACCACAGGAACAACAGCTACAAGTATAAATTCTTGTGCACAGGTACTTCCATCAGAGCTCTGCAACTCTACTGGCATTATGTCCCATAAATGGATGAGAAACTAGAAGCAAGTATTGGCAGAATCAAGTAATTACTGCTATTTGGCCAAATGTAATGTAAAATTCCAAAAGTATTTTAGAATAGCTTTTCTGCATTTGAAAGAGCAAGACATTCAGATGTGTGAATAGAAAATTTCAGGTTATACTTCTCCATTTCTCTAAAACCTGTTTCAGTCTGGAATGGGAATGCACAAATAGTCAAGCCAACTGGTGTGATAGTGCAGAAGTGCATACACCAGTATGAGGTTAGTTTTAGCACAAATTTCTGTGACAGTAACCATAACCACCAAAACATAAATCTTATTTTAATGTTTTTCTCAGGAGGTTGGCATCCTTTCTAAGGTATCTTCTTGAAAGATTTGTCTGTACTTGCCCTTGTGCTCCTACAGCTGAGAGATATACAGATTTGCAGTACTTCTCAATGAGATTTGTCAGTTACTCTAATGAGACAGTAGATTAACTCTACAGCATTATGAAGAACCACAGAGCCTGATGATATGCCAGATGGCTTTGGGAACTACTTTTGATCCAGACAATTCATAATTTCTGTATCTTTTTGATACATTTGGTCCAGAAGAAATGAACCACTGAAATTCATTTTTTCTTCTACAGCCCAATCAGTCAGAAAAATTAAATGTTTTTTGGATGCTACTTGTTTAGAAATCATAGGAGGATCAAAAGTTCTTCAGATTTTGAAATTTGATGTGTGCAGTGATGTGAAGTCAGTGCCATTTCCATTTTAACTGCTAAACATGTATTCTAAAGTAGATCACATGTACATACCAGTTCAGATTTTGCCACTTGTGGTTTGCTGGCATATTTTATTCCTGGTTAGAAGCCATCTAGGATGAATAAGAAAAAGAATAAATAACTTCTAGGCTATCTACACTTGACATGTTATTTTTGTTATACATAATTAGCTGTGGAAAAGCAACTGAAGAACTAAATATGTGTAACCAGCAAGTTATCTATAGCTGTGGTTTTTCAGCCACTTGGTATTAACTATGTGATGAACCACGGAGGAATAAGAAGAACTGTTGGCTTCCTACAAGAAACAAGATTTTCTGCACTCCACGTATCTTCTCACACAGAACATATTCTTGCCAAAAGCAGCATAGCTTCAGATAAGGAAAACCCAGGCACTTTGAAAAGTCACCAGGGTGGCAAATGCCCAGCATTGGTAGTTCACAGACTAAAAAAAAAAATAAATGTAGTTTTGATATCTTTTGGATAAATTTATTAATGTAACTTGACAAGAGGTGCTACTGCAGTGGCAGTGACATTCCTAAGTCTCTATTTCCCTCCTCTTATCTCTTCTATATGGCTGTATCTTCAGCTGTCTAACAAAAGTAGGCTTTTACCTTGCAGGACATTGTACCTGAGGCCATTTACCAGGAAAGAAAGAATGACACTATTCTGCAGGTGCAGGCGCACTGCATAAATTAACAACCACTGGCATCTAACAAAGACAAGGATACTAAACAAAAAAAATCAACATTTTGTCTTACCTTTATGATCCTGAAAGAAACTAGACCAATGTGATCCTAGACCTAAGAAGGAAAATCAAAATGAGCTTTGGAAACAAAAAAGGTATATTCTGCATTTCTTCAGTTCTACTGATGAACTCTGGAAGTTAATAGCTGTAGATGTAAAATGCTAGATAAAAGGAATATGCAGATCTGAGGGACATCTTGAAATAGGGAGGCACATATAATGGAAACTGGTGTACTATCCATTTCTGATATACCAGCACCCACCCATTACAACCATTCTCATTACAGTCATTACATACACAGCCATTCTTCTCACTTCCTTCCTTCACACTATTTCATTTCTCCTTTAAGTAGTTAGTCTAAATTCTTCCTTGTGCTTTAATGTCATAACAGTGGCTCTCTTTTTCTTTCTATTCTTTCTTCTTTTTCCTCATACACTGACAAAGCCCATTGTTCCTACTGGGTCTCTTTTCCTATATAATATTTTCTAATTCCACCTATTTTCCTTTCTACAAAGTTTAATCCTTCCACAAAAGATTTAATTACCTAACCCAAGTATGTGAAAGGGTGTTCCCACAAGTCAAGGTAGCAAAATGCCAGAGTTGGCCCCATTATGTTTATTTTACACACAGAGGGGAGAAAGAGAACCTGCATGATGAGAAAAATACAAAAAGGAAAAAAATTAAAACTAACACTTGCAGTGATTTCAGCCCCAGTGGAAAACACACATTTATTGGGAAGAATTCTCAGCAGTAATGCTGGAAATCTAACATTTTCTAGTTCAATTACAACATCGGATCCTAGATATTGGTAAGAGGCTTGTTTCTCAGAACTTTGATACTGAATCAATACTGTGCTAACTTGTGATGCATTAAAACAGTGCAGGAGGTGTCCAAATGTTATTAATAGTTTCATAGCCTTCCCATCTATTCTGCCAGACATACTTAGTTATTGTCAAAATTACTGTTTTATTGAAATAAAAACAAGCACGTTATGGACTTACATGAAGTTGCACTTTGAAAGACAGCCTAACGAATTCCAGGGAGTCTGACTGCACACTCAGTGTTTTTCCCTTCTCTCTGCACCATGATCACAGAAATCCAAAGGCTTCACTTTACCTGTGGCCTGCTTTTGAACAACAGGAATGATGGTGACCCCAAAACCACCACCATATTTTGGGCCTGGCGCAGGTTCAGTGGCATGTAAGAACCAAACACTTGGCCAGGTCTCCAGATATGACAGGCAAGCACTTCCACATGGGATTAATCTTCTCCCACTTCACAGATCCACGGTGGAAGTCTCTACATCCCATCTGTTGGTACAGACTCCCTTTCTACTCAATGCAGAAAAAATTTACTTTGTGCTCAGTTTTTTCTTTGCAGAAAAGTGAGCACTTTCAGAGTGCTTACAATTCACCTGCTGTGCCCTAATAGAGGAAAAGCAGTACTAAGAATTGCCTGATTTTTATCACAGACCTGCAACGCCAAGCAGATGGAGATGTGGGCCCTATTGATTCCTGCATTTGGACAAATAACTCCCAGCCATGGTGTATAAAACAGTAATATGGATGGTCTCTTCAGCCTTGTGTCCTGGAGCTATTCCATTCCCCTTCATCTTCTGAGTAGCCCTATACGATGACTTTCATATTTTTGGGGTTTTTTTCACCAGTGTCTTAATTGCTACTTCATTGGACTGAATTTCCATGCTGCTGTCCCATTTAGGCAGCTCACATAACTAAATCATTTCCCTCCCCACGTCTTCTAATTGATGATTTCCAGTTTCACAGAAGGACACTATTGTTATAAGTCTCTTGATGGTTAGGTAATTCAGAAAATCCCATCTCACATTTCTCCCTTTAAAAACTTGACCTATGTTTCCCTGTCTATTCACACAGTCATAGACTCTGTTAGGAGCCTCCAACACTATAAATTAGAGTTTACTGGGATGACTGAGAACTTTTCAGTTTATTTTTATGAAATGGATTATTCTCAGCTGGGACCTAGATGTTGACCTCATTGATTGTTTTTTCCCCCACACAGGCTACTAATGCAGCACTGGAATGTATCATATTTGACTGGACACAATCAAAGCTGCTGAACTTGCCTATAACCACTTTTGTGTGTGGCTCTATTAGGCTGAGACTCCCTAATGCATGACACAAAGTTTCTTTCCATGTTGGTGGAACAAAAGGAGCAAAATTTCAGAATATTTGGCCGATTGTAGGGTTAGAGGAAGGAATTTTATAATGTAAATACTGATCCAAGCAGAAACCATCGATTTTTAAGGAAGAAAGAGCTATATAACCTTCATATGGTTAAAAGAAAGCAGAACCAAAAATTAATTTTTCTTCTCTCCAAAGAATTACTAGTTGACTACCATTTCCTTCTTTAGGACTAGTGCTGATGAAATTGCATCTTTAAAACCTAACCTATTAGTGTTTGCAAAAATGACACTCTGTTAAGAAATAAATTAATCATTCATCTATGATGGTCACAAAAAGCAGTGAGGTTTTTCTTCTCCTTCTTTCTTCCTTTCCTAATCCTTGGATTTTACCTATAGCCTGTGTGCAAGTAATGCACATTAGTCAATTAATAAGCTGTTAAATGACAACAGTTCCAGGCAATTTAATTACTGTTGGTAAAATAAGAAATGAGTTATTGCATGTCAGTAACTAATTTCAGCTCCTTTCCTTGGAACAAATCAACTTTGAACGTGATGGCTTATTTAGGAAAAAAACCCAATTTCTTTCTAGTAAATGCAAAGTACTGAGTAATTTTTTGGAAAAAAATATAAATGCCTTGTCAAAATCTTCTGCCCTTTGCTCCTAGTGCCAGACAAAGTTTATTTTAAAAACTAGGTTACTGTTTCTGCAACTAAATATACTAAAAAATATAGTGTGAGCATAAATAAAGAAAAAAACTCCATGCAACCCAGAATGCTCTTCCCTCCATTTCAGCCATTCTGTATGTTTATATCATAAGTATACTAAGATGAATGAACTTTAACCATCCACTGAAATACATAATTCTGTAGTAAAACAGACTCACTTGCTGTAGCTGAGAGTTTGCACAGAGATAGCAGTGGCAATTGTGCATAAGTTTTCTTTTCTGAAGTATATAAAGAAATCATTCAATATGGATAATAATGTCTAGCAGAACAATTAATAATTCTACATTTTAATAACTCCCTATAATAAAAGGACATATCCAAAACATGTTAGTAGGTGCTGGTCTACAAAAGACAACAGCATGGTTTACAACCTCTCCTCGAGGAGAAGAGGAAGCACGTATTTAGGAAAATCTCACATTAGTGTTGGTACTTCATACCAGAAGGAATTCAGCAGTATCCCAGTGGTTCTACCTCCCTCATGCAGGTTCTGTGACATTTCTGGAGTAAGCAGACTCCATCACAACTACATGACAAGAGACAGCTTTCTCAGAAAATTTATTTCACTGTTCTGGGACATCTTTTACAAAGAAGGAAGTCACTTTTAATGCAAAGAGCTCTGAGAAAATGTCATTTTACTATCCTTGCATAGGTGTGGACTGCTGAGCAAATTACTTACAGGCTCTTGAATGAGTAACTAGAAGGAAACCTAGGAAAATCACTGGAAACACTTTGGGCTTTATGTTTCATCCACAGCCTATTTAACACCTTCTCACTGCTGGGAATTGGTGCTTGATGGAGGGCTCCTCACCAAAAAAAAGATAGTACAGATGGGTTTAATGCACGTATTAGTCAATGCAAGGATTGCTACAAGTAAATCAAACAAATAAAAAAAATGGCACCACCAGGCGCGTTTGCTTTTGCAAAATCTTCCAAAAAATACACTTTGTTAAAAAGAAGATGCACCAGTTTCTTGAATACTTAATAAGAATTACATGATAATCAAACTGCAGCATTTCTTATAGAATCAAGTCAAGTGAGTAAAAAGAAACCAGTTTTATATTAATGGTCAAGAATTGAGCTAGTTCAAAGCTCTCAAACAAAACAGCTTTCACTTGAAAATCACCTGTGCAAGAGAGCCACTTAAACATAATTATAAATTTAAAGCTCTAAAAAAAATAAAGCAAACAAAGATAGCCCTTACACCCATATATTCCTGGAAATTTTCCTATTTACATTCTTTTTTTTTTTTTT